>SMSQ01002777.1:0-10020 GCA_019453375.1 Ctenoplectra terminalis | reverse complement strand
ATGACCTGCTGGTAATTTCTCGCAGAGATTCTACAAATTTACAATGATGCAGTTCGAGGGATATTTTATAATTTTCTGTAAAAAATGTAGCTAAAGATTCGTTTTTTCTCACGTTCCGTATTTTTCACCTATCATTTTTATTTCTTGAGGTACGAATAGGTCTACTTTAATCGTCGGTAGCTCTAGCGTCGATTGATTTTTTCTAGCATCGTTACTTCGCTTTACTTTAAATCGATAGGTTTGTTTAGCATATTTTTCGTGCATAAATTTAACCCTCTATGACGCCATGTTACTTAAAAGTTACCAATTAATGTACCTAAATTTAAAAAAATTTATTTTACTTCGATATCACTGTAGTATTCAATTTTATTACTATATTACTGTAGTTACACCACGATCCATCTACAGCAGTTATTATTTTCAAAGTTTTTAGAATCAAAGTGAAAAACTGTAATGGATCGTAATTTTTTCTCCGATAAACAAACAAAATTCGGGTTATAGAGGGTTAATTTCGTGTTTAAATTTTCTTCGCGAACACTTGCTAGCTTCGAGCAGGAGATTTGAACCGCGTATAATTGACGGGTTCCGTAAATCTACTGTTAACGGCGAACACATCGCAGAGCCGTTTTCAGGAACGCGAGCCTCCTTTGTTACTTTGTTGGAAGCACACATCGATGATTAACGGAACAATGAGGAGAACCGTTGAAACGATTCAATGGTATTATGCGACTCGATGGATTCCAGAAAAGTCTACTCGACCACGCGAAAAGGCTCGATTAAAGCGAGAACACAGCGCGGGAAAGCTGCAAAGAGCGAGTTTCGCGGTAACGCCGACGCTATTTACCGCAGGGATATACGCTGCCGCTCGTAAGTATTCGTACACTGATAAATTTGCCGCTTTGATCAATTTCTATTGATCTCGGTACACAAATGTTACTGAAATATGTAAATCAATGACGATTTAATGACTGGAGGTAACATTTACTACCTTCTTAAGGAATCGACACATTGTGAATTGAAATTGCTAACAAAAATTTTCCAATAGCATATTAAAATTAAATACACGATTCGTGAAAGCACGGTAGAAGAACGTCATTAAATGCATAGTTTAAATGACTGGAAATAATATTTATTACCTTTTTAACACTGGAACTACCAAAGTGGTCAAAATGACCCACTCGTAATTATTCACAGAAATTTTATAAATTAATTAAGGTATCTTAGGAAAGATTTTCTGTGATTTTCTGTTAAAAATATAAGTAAACCTATGACTCGGTTCCGTTACATATTATTTTATATCGGTAGAAATAAGTATACTTTAATCGTCGGTGAATTGAAATTGTCTAACAAAAATTTTCCAATAGCATATTAAAATTAAATACACGATTCGTGAAAGCACGGTAGAAGAACGTCATTAAATGCATAGTTTAAATGACTGGAAATAATATTTACTACCTTCTGAACACTAGAACTACCAAAGTGGTCAAAATGACCCACTCGTAATTATTCACAGAAATTTGATAAATTAATTAAGATACCTTAGGAAAGATTTTCTGTGATTTTCTGTTAAAAATATAAGTAAACCTTTGACTCGGTTCCGTTACATATTATTTTGTATACCATCCAATTTTATTTCTTCGGTAGAAATAAGTATACTTTAATCGTCGGTGAATTGAAATTGTCTGTTAACAAGAATTTTCCAATAGCGTATTAAAATTAAATACACGATTCGTAAGAGGACACTGGTGGAATTAAACACGGTAGAAGAACGTCATCGGATCATAGTTTAACAAATAAATAATTCAAATATACTATAAACTTTAACTTGACTTCAACTCAATGACTTTAATCTCATTTTTATTTCACATTAGTTCACTGATTTATCCACAATATTCAATTCTATCCTATCGTAACATTCTGCTACGCACAGCTGTAATAACAATTAGGGTAAATCCATGGTTCGATCACTTTTTTAAATCAAACCATCGCACTTTTGGCTTTTTACATTTTCGCGTGCATCGGTCAAATTAAAGCAGCGAATAAATAATTTTTAATACGCGCAAATCATACTTTGCTACCTGTTGAAATGTTTATTTCTTTTTTTTAATCAAGAAACACCAAGGTGTCATTTTTATTGCACATTGGCTCACTAATTTATTCACAATATTCAATTCGTTCCTATCGTAATATTCAGCTGTGGCTCTGACGATAACAATTAAATAACAAAGTTTATGATCATAAGATCATAAAATCATAAATCATACATTCTGTAAAAAAATAAGCAAGTAGATACTTTCGAGCGGTAGCGTATATAGAATCACGTAATATATTTTTTTTCGCTTCTCCGGAAGGATCGTATTACAATAACATGTTCTTTTTCAACGATCAAACGTCGGTGGGAATTCTGTGATAGTTTTACGCGAACCGCGGATGCAGCAAGAGTGTCATGGCGTCGGCGTTTCCCACCATGATAAGGTGCGTCTCGAAGCCATTAAAATACAGGAGCTCGAGCAGATCCTCTTAAGCTACTCGAGGGACGATTTCTTTTTTAATTAGGAAAGAATGATGTAATTTTATCGCTTGCTTGTATTTTGTTCAGTTTAAGTTTAAGATCGGTATTGAGGAAGATGAAAAATTGAAACGATAAAGACGCAACTCTTTAAGTCTTAAACGGTTTGTTGGGATCGTTGTGACTTTTATATAATAATTGCAGTATTTTTTGACTCACGATTACTGTATTTGCAATATTTGTAATATTGCAAAGCAAGACTGATTTTCGTCTACTAATTCTGTAAAAGTATATAGATTTGTCAGACTGAAACTGAAACTCCATTAAGAGTTAAGAAAGTTTGGTGTCTTCGTTGCAATTGGAAGACGGAAACTTTCGAATTCCAGGAGGAACACTATCTCCTCTGCGTATTATAAAAACTGGAATTTCAATTAGACCAGGAGACTTCGGTTTCGATTTTTACCTAAACCACGTCGTCGCTCTGCAGGGGTTGCATTACGTGCGACGATTCTCGAATTATAATGAAATCTATTCTGGATAAATTATTAAGGCGGACCGAAGCGAATCGGATCAGAATAAGAATTCAGTCGAAATAAATATTTTTAAATTCGAACGAATTTAAAAAACTGAATTGATGATGGATGAACGAAATTATAGAGACTTACTAATTTATATTAATGTTCAATATTACTAAGGTTTAATATTACTAATGTTCAATATTACTAAGGTTCAAGATTACTAAGGTTCAATATTACTAAGGTTTAATATGACTAATGTTCAATAGTACTAAAGTTCAATATTACTAATGTTCAATATTACTAAGGTTCAATATTACTAAGGTTCAATATTACTAAGGTTTAATATGACTAATGTTCAATAGTACTAAAGTTCAATATTACTAATGTTCAATATTACTAATGTTCAATATTACTAAGGTTTAATATTACTAAGGTTTAATATGACTAATGTTCAATACTACTAAGGTTCAATATTACTAATGTTCAATATTACTAAGGTTCAATATTACTAAGGTTTAATATTACTAAGGTTTAATATGACTAATGTTCAATACTACTAAGGTTCAATGTTACTAAGGTTCAATATTAGTAATGTTCAATATTACTAATTTTCAATATTACTAAGGTTCAATATTATTAACGTTCAAACTGTAATATCACTAATGTTCAAACTTGAATATCACTAATGATGAAATTTAATATTACTAATGTTCAAATTAAACGTGTATTATTGACGAATTTATAATAAAAAGTTTCCAAATCCTGACTATTTCGAACTTTATAAGTTCATAAATTTATAAGACAGTTTTGAAGACTCAAACCTAAAGCGACTATTTACTTTTTCAATCATAAAAGAAAAACGATCCGACCTCGGTCTACCTTACAACAAATAAAACTTAGAAATTCGATTCGACAGCTTTACGATCTTCGCGCCTGTTCCCTTTTATCCCTCTGATACTCGAAAATTTACAGAAACTCGTACCTTCTGCCGAGAAAAAAAAAAAAATAAAAAATTATGAAAAAAAGTTTTTCTACAGGCGGTTTTCCTCGCCACTTTCTTTCATGTTCATGCAACAAGGCATCACAATTCGCAGCTGTACGTGCAAAACGCGAGCGCTAAAAAGGCAGTTTCGTCCAACACAGAGAAGAAGATCGTCGATGAATGAACATTATGGTGGTATGAGAGAATATGTACGTACGTTACGTACCTTTGAGGTGTTTCGGGCAGCACACGAATTCGACGCCTGAGAACAGGGATATACCGCAGGGTAGAAGCATCGCGAAGCTCCTCAGGTTCATGTTCCTCTCTCTGCAGGTATCTGCGGCGGTAGCGTTCCATCTGGAACAGAGGTTTCCGGTCACTTTTTTTTTTCTTTTTCTTTTTCTTTTTTTTTTTTTCTTTTTTTTTCGCCTCGCTTTAGATCTTTTAACCAGACTCGTGATGCAGCGGTCTATACGTCTAGGAGAATTCGCGTCAAAGGGAGAAACCGTAACGAGGAATCGTAACGGGGATTCAATCCTCTTAGCTGGAAATTAATTTCTCTCGCCGCGTGGAAGGGTAAACGATCGGAGAAAGCTGATTAACGGTGTCTGGGAGTCGAAGAAACGTATTGGGTAGGAGGTATGCGAGAATTCGAGAATACTGGGTCGAGAATTTTTCGAGAAGATTGGATCGGCACATCTGCCGCGTGTTGCTGTTTTTAAAAATTTTATTCGGGACGAAGGTGTGAAGATATAAATGTAAAAAGTAGGTTTGATATAATGGGACATAAAAAGCGACGATTTGGAATAGAGAATCGTTTGAACAATTTTATTGGTTTTGTGTAAATAATTTAGGAAAGCTTTATTTTAAATTGAGATCGATTGAAGAGAAAATTTAATACGAGTTTGATAGTAAATGTTGAAATAAGTATTTGTAGATGGTGTATAATTATTTCGAAATAGTTTCGAGAGAAATAAAGACACGGAAAAACAAAAATTTACCACGAGCCTAATAGTAACTACTAAAATAAAGTAGTATATAAATATTTTTTATAGACACTATAATTATTTCAAAATAATCTCGAACCAAATAAAAACAAAAGCTTTATTTTAAATTTAAATTTACTAAAAAAAGAAATTTAACACGAGCCTAACCGTAAAGTCTAAAATAAAGGAGTATATAAATATTTTTTATAGACACTGTATAATTATTTCAAAATAGTTTCGAACCAAATAAAGACAAAAGCTTTATTTTAAATTTAAATTTATTAAAAAAATTAAATGAATACGAGTTTAAATCATTAACGCTGCACTTTTCGGTATTTTTTCGTGATTTTCTGTAAAATGTACGATTAAAGATTTGTTTCCGACGCATTCTGTATTTTTCCAAGTATCTACTATTATAATTTCTTTGATACAAATAAGTATAATTTAATCGTCGGTTGATTTACTGTTAAAATAAATACAGTAGTATATGAACATTTTCTCCAGACACCATATAATTATTTCAAAACAATCTCAACCCAAACAACGCCACAATAATACCAATAACTACACATCAAATACCCCTAATAACAAACAACAATAATTTCTTATCCACTTAAAAAACACTTTACTAAAAGATTTTACTTTACAGAAATTATAATTACATTTTACATTTTACTTTACAGAAATATCCCAACGCATCACTTATTTCCAAGATCCGGACATCGTTTTACCCAACCCCAGCATCCACTACCCGCATTATCGAGTCCTCGCACACCCCTAATGTTTACCAGAACAAACGTTTTAAAAATCCATGAAAAAGAGACCGCTGAAAATTCATTGGACCGAAATAACGAGACTTTCTAAAGGCTACTACGAATTATCGAACTGGGAACCCCAATAAAGCCGAGTTCGGCTGCGTTAAGGATAGGGTTACGCGGTGGTGGACACGTAAATCGATACGTTGCCTCGTCTTCTTTGGCTGGCTCGGTAAACTTACCTGTGAGATTCCCAGCATTTCGTCTGATTGTGGAGGTGGTCGAACAGGCAACCCTCTGGAACGAGCAACGCGTCGCTCTGGAACGGTCCCTCTGAAACGGAAACGTTGCGGTGAGAATAAAAAAAAAACACGAAAGTGTTGAGAATGTACATTAAACCTGTAATTTTTCGGTGAAGTAAGCAACAACATTTCGAATACGATATTTTTATTCAACACGTTGGGACCGGCAGTGAACTTTCCGTGTGGCCGGCGCCGGTCCCTGGGGACCGGTACTAGAATTTTCGTTTGGCTTGCGACAGTATTAAAGTTAAAAAATAAATATAGAGTTTTTTACTTAAATATAGTTTATAAATATTTAATTATTAAGAATTAAGTATTGGTAAGTGATTGTGACGCGCGATAATAGACTATTAGTATTACAATAATTCCTTAATTACGCAACACTCTCATTTGACGTTCTCTCAGCACTCTGTTCTACTCTCGGTTCAACACTGTCCCACCTACGTTCAACTCTTTTTTACTCTACTCTACGTCCAACACGCTCCCACGTTCCGTTCAACTCTCTCATCAACACTGTCCTACGCTTTCTCCAACTCTCCCCGTTCAACCCTGCTTTTCCTTCGGTCCAACTCTCCCTCCGCCTCGACCCATCGTCCGTCCGTTGGGTCCGGTCCCTGTCCCGTTGCGCCTTTATTGCCTTCCATAAACTATGAGTTCTTAAAACTACGAATTCTTAAAACTACGACACTACATAAATATAGACTCAACGAAATATGATCGAATGTAGTTTTAATGAAATTTATTGAAACAGTCTAAACAAGAATGCGGTTTATCTTTACACATGTTACAACACGTAACAACTTTTTTGGTAACATTTGTAGCTGTCTTTCGTCCGAATAGTTTTTATCGTAGGGTAATTAAATTGAATAAAGTTTTTAATTTTCATAATGTTAGTATTAAGCAGCGAGCGGTGGATAAACGTTGACTGTAAAAAGCCGATTAATAGGCTCCCGGTGGTTGAGCGTTGGTTGCAAAAAACCGGTTAACCCTTTCGGTACGAGCGCCGGATATATCCGGCATCCATTTGATGACCTGTGTGTACGAGCACCGGATATATCCGGCATCCATCTGATGACCTAGTGTTACTTATATAATTAATACAATTTTATATGAAAGTCTTTTGATATTAAAACTATAAACGACACGTGTTAGAAGAAACACTGTTTTATTAACCCTTTGACTACTGCGGGCGCCTAAAGGCGCTTAGAAATTTTGCGCTTGTAACACTGTGCGCGCCTAAAGGTGCTCGACGCAGTTTGGCTTTCCGATGCTGAGGACGCCTATAGGCGCCCTGAAAATTTAAGCTTAGGGTTAATATGAAATTTTTAATACCTATAGTAACAATTCGGTGCAGAATACAAATAAATAAATAATATTGTTCCAATGTAACGAAACTCAGTTTTTCGATTATTCAAATATATTCTCCCAAAAATGTAGGCCTAACAAAAAATTTCGCCGTTCTCGACGTACGTCGTAACTGAATTCCTACCGTATGGTACGGCCGGTGCGTCTCAAAATCTACCGTAGTCAAAATCTCCGTAGTTAAGTGCAGTTCTTATTTAACGCTTAGAAAAATCTTCGTGCCAAAGAGAACTGACCACGCGCTATGTGTGCATTTTCGTGTGTACAGCAGAAGTGTTACAGCGGACAGAGCGCTCGTACCGAAAGGGTTAACAGGCTCCCGGTTGGTAAAGTGTTAAAAGCAGCTCTTATGAGTCGGTTAGTGATGTCGTCCTTGAATTCGGAGCGGTAAATGAAAAAGTAACGATTTTCGTTAGGAAAAAAAAAAAAAAAATACAGAAGAATGTGAAACACTTTTGTGTTAAAAAAAAAAAAGATGAAAAAAGGGGAAAGGTCGGATCCATGGTGTCCGCGCGGACACGCCTATATTTATCGCGAAGAAAGACACGAGGTAGAAATCGCGTCACATGGTGCACGTATAGATCCATAGTTGGCTACTCAACCCCTTAGCGCGAAACACTCTGTCGCTACAACGCACCACTCTACAACCAGAAGGAATCAATACAGCAGAAACTGCAAATCAGAGTGACTCAGTCTGGGGTGGGTGCACGTAAACGTTGCACACGAACGAGGCCTTAACACACCGAACGAACGAACAAGCAGCATTTGTCGAAGCATTTCTTAAAACGAAAGGGAAAATGTGATAATTTGCGAACGAGAGGTAAATTGGAACGTCACCGTGTCTGTTCCATATTTTCCTGCTACCCGTCGCCCGTTTAGCAACGAGTACACCATCCTCTTATGCGCTTAATATTGTCGCCTTGTTCGAGTTAAGAGGTTTCGCACGCTCTTCGAGGTGAGACCGGTTCAAATATTTCGCAGCGATCGAATTATCGGGACCACCTCGGGGTAGCTGCTTTGCTTCGAACTTTGAGAAACAATGGAATTGAAAGTGGACTTGAGATAATAATTTTTTTTGGTTAAAAAATTATCGTTAGGGTTTTAGTAATGTAAATTTGTATGAGAATTATTTTATATGAGCTGGAAATTGGTTGAGCGAGGTATTATTGAATTTCGATTACGAAGGTTGAAGATATGATCGGAATGGGGAGATATGATCATAATTTCATATTTTGTTGGTGAATAAAAAATTCTTCGAGTCCAATAGCGAAGCTTTAAAGCATTGGAATATTTTCTACCGTACGAATGGAAAGATTCATAAAAGGAATCGATTATTATGATAATTTGTACTGAGACATCGATTAGTAATACAACGATCTCATAATTTCGTATTTTATTGATAAATAAAAAAATTCTCCGATTCCAATTACGAAGCTTTAAAATATCAGAATATTTTCTATCGCAGGAATCGAAAGATTCATAAAAAGAATCGATTATTATGATAATTTGTCCCGAGACATCGATTAATAATACAACGATATCATAATTTCATATTTTATTGATAAATAAAAAAATTCTTCGATTCCAATTGCGAAGTTTTAAAGCATTGGAATATTTTCTATCGTACGAATGGAACGATTCATAAAAGGAATCGATTATTATAATAATTTGTCCCGAGACATCGATTAATAATAAAACGATCTCATAATTTCGTATTTTATTGATAAATAAAAAAAATTCATCGATTCCAATTGCAAAGCTTGAAAACATAAAAATATTTTCTATCATAAGAATCGAAAGATTCATAAAAGGCATCGAAAATCATAATAATTTGTCCCAAGACATCGATTAATAATATAACGATGTCATGATTTCGTATTTTATTGATAAATAAAAAAATTCTTCGATTCCAATTGCGAAGTTTTAAAGCATTGGAATATTTTCTATCGTACGAATCGAAAGATTCACAAAAGGAATCGATTATTATGATAATTTGCCCCGAGACATCGATTAATAATACAACGATGTCATAATTTCATATTTTATTGACAAATAAAAAAAAATTCATCGATTCCAATTACGAATCTTTAAAATATCGGAATATTTTCTACCGCGCGAATCGAACGATTGTTGAAAGAAGTCGATTATTATGATGATTCGATGGGACATCAATTACGACAAACGAAGTCAAGGAAAGTGTATTAACAATTACAAGCGTTATTAAATCGGTAGAAAGATTTCAATTATAGGGAAACAAGGGAATTTAAATTTTAAAGCGTATACATTAACCAGATAGCATCGATATAATACTTGTAGCTCTCAAAGGGACAATAAACGTGGATAAAGATCGTGCCTCTAAAGTTTACGACACGCTAATGAACGATCATTATACGCATCAATGACGCTGTGAAATAGTCATTCAGCGACGGGGTGGAATATTTTATCGTCGCTAACGTGTGTGCTCGTAAAACGAGCTAACCAGGTTTGTACGCTAATGGTTCAAACATTCTCCTAATTAGAACAATGAATGGCGGAGTGTAAAAGTTTTACGCGCTTAATGCGTGTGCGACACGCGCGTAGTGAAGTTTCGGCTCAAATTTACGTCT
>SMSQ01002766.1:0-54207 GCA_019453375.1 Ctenoplectra terminalis | reverse complement strand
CGGTTGTTTTTATTTAAAAACATCTTAGAATTCGATCGTGGTATTTTCATCGATCGAAACTTTAATATCGTTTGTCGTTGTTTCTAAACGTTGTATTAGTTCGATCGAGTCCTTTCCAATTCGCATTGCTACCGATCGATACGCACAGGAACACAAGAGGACGAACCAAGGAGCGTATATCGTCACTATTCGAGTCCCTGTAAATTCCTAGAACGGAACATGGGGACAGTGGCGCTATTTCGAACGTTATTACGCACTACGAATTCACGCGCGCAGAGGTACCATCAGCAGAGAAGTATTTTTCAAGTAGCCTGGCTTGTTCCGAAAGCGTTCCTCTTCAACCTTTCGTCTACTTGCTCTGCTCGGTTCTTTTCATCGCCTACGATAAGGACAGAGGAAATACGCGACAGGTGCATCGGTTTTTGCTTAGTCCTCGGTAAACAAGGACTTTTAAACAAACAGCAATATCGCGCGCAGGTGCAACGATAAGTCTCGTCTAGCGACAGTTCAGTATTTTAATACAGACGTAAGTAAACATTGCATATCGCGTTTGAGTATGCAATATTCAATATATGACGCTTTAAGCTTTTTTTATTAATATCTCGGAAAGTAATAATTAGCTGAAGCTAAGATTTTACATCTTGGGTCAACCCTATCCCCCCCCTCCATCCCTCGAAATTTCATGTCGATCAGTGACTGGGGTCTTTCGGAACTATAGAAAAAAAAAGAAAAAAAAAGAAAAAAAAATTGGTAGAAAATTATTTCACCTACCAGATATTATAAAAAACACTATAATTTGAATATTTAAAAATATTACATACATTCTGTGCAATGTTACACGTTTAAATTTCCTATAAACGCAGAAAAACCCGCAGTCTACACACGAGTGAACGATACGCGCAACACAACGAGTACGCGAGCTCTTAATTGTACACGTACACGTTAGCGTGTGTATACAACAGATGCTTGCGTGCGACATATCGCGAGCACCGGCTCTCTCAACTGCATGCATCGGTATGCCTCGAAACCTGCAAGAACAATTCGAGCCAGTCGAACCAGTTAAGCATGCCTGTTGTATCGAACGCCCACGTAAATGCACTTCGCCTACGAGGCGAGGTATATTGTTTCCTTTCTTCGAAAATAGAAGCGGCATACGCATCTCCTTGACTCTCTGCGCGTTCCCTTCGATACATCACCCCGCTGTCTGCTCGGCCTGGGTTTAAATAGGAACGGGCACATCGAACGGATAAGGTATAGCATGCAGGTGCAACGCGGCAATGCACAACAAACTGCAGGTACAAGACCGTTCTCACACACGGACACGTGCACACAGACGCGCGGAGACGGTAGCTGCAATATCCGAGAGATGCATCCCACACGCCGTGGTGAACTTTCTCGTTTGCAGGCATATTGGGTAATATTGCGAATTTAATTCATACATCTTGCCAAGACTAAACAATCCTGCGCGATGTATCGACCAAAGTTTGTTCCCTTTAACAGACCAAAATATTTCTTGGTATTTTCCGTACGAAATTTTTAGGTTAGGCTGATCGTTCAACGTTGTGGATTGGTTTAACGAGGCGGTGACGTTAATTTTTCAAACTGATAAATTACTGAATGACTCGTGACGAAAAGCGTGGACATGGTAATTAATCGCGAGGGCAATTCAATTAAACACGGGATATATAATAACCGTCCTTGTCTTCCGGAAGAGTCTTGTAAAACGTATTGCGTCACAGGTGTGTACACGCGTCAAATTGTGTTATACCTATACCACCAATTAACTACCACGCGTCTCGTTTGTATCTCTGTTTCCTAACGTGACGATTAAACGTTCCATATTTCCGTTGCGAAACGTTTTCCTCGTAGCTCCTAACCTATTCCGCCCTTCTAAGAGCCGATATTTTCATAAATCTATAGCGACGATCAACCGGACAATTTCCTAATATTTATTTCAAACTTTCGCCAGTTCGCAAATTATTTTATCGGACAAAATGAATTTTGCATGAATTTTGTTAAACGATAAATATTTAATTAAACGAGGGTGAGAAAAAAGACGGCGCGTCGCGTTTATGCGGCGCGGACATTAATTTTAGGACGCGTCAATTACTTAAAAGCAACTAGTGGAGTGTGGGCCTATATAAGTCTGGCAACAGCGCGCCACTTGAATGCTCATTGTAAGCACGTAGCTTGTGTGCCCGAGTCGTGTGAGCGGCTCACCGAGAGGCCAGCTTTTTACAGTGACACACGTGCTCCCCACTAACTTTATTTCTGACGACAGAGTCCACGATTCGAGGAGTCATCGGCACGAGAATACTTCCTTTTTCGCTAGCGGGAAGCCGAATTTACTGCGACTACGCACCCGGTTATCCCTGGCCCCTTACACGTTCGCATTTAAACACGCATAACTGAGATTAGGCGGCAACTGTTCTCGCCAACGGGACGCGCGAACCAGTTCGTTACGACTGTATCTGTGATTTTCAATGGATGCAAATATTCGCCCAGGTTATTTCAAGGGATATTACGCAACGAACCAACGACCTCATCAAGCGTTATAAACAATGGTTCGAAAAGCGACCAGAGACACTTACTCTTTGCCGATCAAGAATTATCAACCTTGAATATTAACTCTCGATCGCAAGGGTGTGTTAAGATGACCTCTTTCGAAGAAATTGTACCGTTACTGCTCGAGGAAGAAGTTGTACGATATTGAAAAATAATAAATTGATAACAATGTTGCGGTAAATAAATATATCCACGTTTAGAGGCAGTGAACTCTGTTAATTGTATACCTGTGTGTATGTGAGAGAGAGAGAGAGAGAGAGAGAGAGGGAGAAAAAGAGAAAAAAAGTAAAGCGAAACAGGTTTTTAGGAAAAGCGAAGTGACTCGCGTCCTGTGAAATAACACAGGTTGGATCGAATTACGTGTATCTGCAGTGCTATTATCGCTCCGAACTGCCTTTTGCGGTTCGGACACGCGATGCTTGTCACGGTCACTGTCCCATTTTTCTTCAGTTTCGCGTTTTTTCGTTCCCCCTTTATCGACGACCGACATGTACACATACGGTCCATACAAATTTTTGATCACCCACTTTATACGTATAAATACACGCTACCACAGTTGCGGCTCGTAAGAATTTGTAGAAGCAAAAAGATAAACGTGGATTGAAAAGATTAAATATTAAAACTAAAGGTATCTGTTTAAAAAAAAAAAACGGATGGTATATCGATTAGAAACAAGAAAATAACGGTTTTTGGATAAACGTGTAATAAAACAGGAATATTTTATACCAGAGTGGCTACAGCCACGCAGCCCTTATGGTCGCCACTACGGTACAATAGACCACATATTTCCAATGATTCGAACGTCGAGAACGATGACGGGAGAAACGAGCAGCCCGGATACCATTATCTGATCACGCGAAAAGCGAAGCTTTGCTTACGTAATAAATCTCGCCTCGGATCGGCGAAGACAGCGTTTTAACGTTTACTGCGAGCAACAAACGGGAAAGAGACGCACGAAGAAAACCACGTGGCCACATGGGAGCTTGGACACGACGGAGCACGCGCATGATTCCTTGTGGTACAGAGGATCGGGACACGATGTTTTTCACCCGTGTCCTATGAATATTCAATCCAACTCTATTCGACGTACAATTATCCGTGTCGCTTTCGAAAGGTACAAATTAGTACCTATTTGTTCCCTTTCACTATCTTAACCGGTTCATCTACGTGGCACAATAATAAAAGCGAACGGAATACAACGGTACATTTTTAATAACCGGCCAAATACCGACGGCCGGTATGACATTTCAATCTGCACTTTTATAAGAGAAAGCACACCCACGCGCGAATAACAGGTCCTATGATCTAGTAGACATTCGATACTCCCTCGACCGCTGGTTTATAAGGCCATACATCACTCGGCATAAATTACCATATTAACTAACCGCGTAGAGGTGTCCCAAATGGGTTGCTCAAGCGTCCCAATCTCGAGAATTGAGACGAATTAGAATTTTAAATCGATATCTCACAGGTGTCGCGCATGCACCACCACAGAGTTGCTTAGTCGAACCGTACGAGGCGTGCCGATTACGACAAATGCACCTCGATCCTGTCGCAAAAACATACGGTTAATTTCTTTTAGTAAATTTTTAGTACGCATCGCATACGACTGTTCTGATACGTTTCTACGTACTGGTCGCAAACTGTACGGCCATCTTAAGTGTTAATATAACATCTTTAACACTAGATTTACGGAACCGGTCAATTTGACGCAGTACAGATTTCGCGCTCAAGCTTAACAACCATGCGTGCGGAAAATGTAAACTCAAAATGAAATTTATGCAAGAAAAATGTAGATAAATCTCTGCTAATAGAAATCTATCAATTTGAAGTAAACTAATGTTACAAAAAATTTGTATCTCAATGTACCCATCAAAATGATTCAATCGATGCACGTAAACCTAGTATTAAACTATCATTTTGTTGCACTACATGTATATTCAGTTTTGTTTAAAAAGTATCGAAAAAGTATTATACATTATATTGAAATAGCTGCTTAGTTTTTTATTTCCAAAACTATAATTGTAAACGAAATTCACTTAACACCCCAGGTGGTCAAATATTCTTGTGACCAACTGTATGTCACTCTTTTACGATATTCCTCTCGTGGTCGACATTTACTAGGATTTGAAACTCCAACCGANACTAGATTTACGGAACCGGTCAATTTGACGCAGTACAGATTTCGCGCTCAAGCTTAACAACCATGCGTGCGGAAAATGTAAACTCAAAATGAAATTTATGCAAGAAAAATGTAGATAAATCTCTGCTAATAGAAATCTATCAATTTGAAGTAAACTAATGTTACAAAAAATTTGTATCTCAATGTACCCATCAAAATGATTCAATCGATGCACGTAAACCTAGTATTAAACTATCATTTTGTTGCACTACATGTATATTCAGTTTTGTTTAAAAAGTATCGAAAAAGTATTATACATTATATTGAAATAGCTGCTTAGTTTTTTATTTCCAAAACTATAATTGTAAACGAAATTCACTTAACACCCCAGGTGGTCAAATATTCTTGTGACCAACTGTATGTCACTCTTTTACGATATTCCTCTCGTGGTCGACATTTACTAGGATTTGAAACTCCGACCGATCGAAGAGAAATAAAATTGCAAAACCCATTTCCCACCAGTGTTTAACCGAACATACGTATTGCCTGTATTATGCGAACGAAATAAAATTGATCGAGAAATATTCCGAGCCATTAATGGAGATAACAGTGAAGATAAATGAGAATCTATCAATTACATTGCTATGACAACGTAAGTCACTAGATTATTTACAAAGTGTTAGTAACTTCATGGTGAATTTTACCGGTACGCTATCGCGAAATAGTCGAGTATCCCAAGATTATTAACGAACGGAATCGCACTGTTCGCGAGCTTTGACGAAGCTTCGGCAATGAAAGACGTCATAAAATGATTCGCGGTAGGATCTTGCAATAGGCGAGAAAGAGACATATGGACGATGCACCAAGAACGCGGAACGGGCACTGTCCTGAAGCTGACGCTGCACGATACGGGCGTTTCATCGTTTCCACGCAACCGTGCCGATGGCAATTACCGGAACAATGATCGACCGTGTCGCAATAGAATTGGGAATACCAAGTTAATTCGATATACTTTAAACTTGGAACTACCAACTGAACGCTCTTTCAAATATTTAAATAATTCCTATTAAAAAACCTCCTTAACTTCCAATCGTCGTTTCCGAAAAAATCGTACGCGTTTCACGAGTTCCTTTTTAAAAATCCAATAACTTATACAAAAATCTTCGATTCCCATGGACAACATTTCCAAAAACATCGCGTTTCCTCGAATTCGTTTGGAAGGTGTACGTCACCGATAGGTAAACCAACGGATGGGTTAAGCGTCGTATTTTAGCGAGACAACGACTCAGGAATCCCGATACGCCAGTGACAGAGGGGTGAACGTTCTGTTTCTGGTTGAACGCCGTCACCGAGCGTGCGTGCGACACCGCGAAATCACAGCACAGCCGAACCTTTATTACCTCCTTTCCGAGAACATTTTTACAAGCACTCGCGAAACTTACACTTGATCAGGATGACACCGTTATGCAGCTCCTCCATCTCGCGGAGGCGAGCGATCCCTGTCGCGTATCGTCCTCCAGGTTAAAACCCACTGTTCGTTTATCGAGCACCGACTGCTGGTCGTTTTCGTCTCCGCAACGTGCTCGCGATCGAGCCTCGGAGACCAACATACGCGCACGCTCTCGCGTTCAATCGTGAGAGCCGCGAAACGACACTTCTCGGGCACAGGGGAACACGGTCGGCTAAAAATCACGGGGAACACGTGGTCACGCGGCCGGCCGCGGGCATAATTAATATCGCAGCGTGCACCGATAAGAATGCGTCGTGTCCGACAAAGAAACGCCACCGAAACGGAGTAAACATGGCCGTGCGCGCGCGCCTCTCTGACTCTCCGTGGCCCGCGGACCCGTCACGCACTGAGGGAGGTTGCATGGAAACGAAGGGCACGGAGGAGCAACAGAGAGACCAAGCGAGAGGGAGAAAGAGAGGGACGGAGAGTGATCGAGGCTACGACGACCGGACTGAAAGAGAGACGCGATGGGTGAGAGAATGGAACAGAGGGTGCTGCAACTTGCGAACGAGAGAGAAAGTGAGAGAGAGTGAGAGAGAGTGAAAGAGATTGGCAAGCCGGCTGCGAAGGGACAAGGATAGAGAAGGACCAGAAGGAGAGGTAGAATGAAAGAGTAGGTCGATCTGCGCGTTCCGAACGGAAGAAGGGAGAAAGAGAAGAAAGAGAGAGACGAGGAAGGCACGATCGACATAGAGAAAGGAAAACAGAGATCGCCTCGTCGTTCGAGGTAGTTCGTTGAAACCGCCGCCGCGCGGCGCCACTTCAAACGAGTCTCGATCGCTGGAACTTGGGCTCTTTGCACGACTCGGGGTAAAAGTACGATCCTCTCTGACCTGGGGTATTGTTAAATAGTAAAAGCCTGCGGCAGCTGGAGTTCGAGGGCTCTTGTTGCTGGAAATGTGTGCCCAGCTTTTTCTGCGCTCGAAAAGGGCAATATAATGGGAAATTCTGGGAAAAATTTGCGTTGTCCCGAGGAAGCGAAATATGGTGTGTTACGGTGGGGGGAAAAAAAAAAAAAAAAGGGAGAATATTTATGTGAAATAGGAAATACGGAATATTTGAAAAGCATTGCTAACCGCTTGTTTCCAGAATGCTAAACTTTTGACGCGATTACGCGTGTATCGACTTATCTTTGTCTGTATGCACGCATACTGACATTATCGGATTTATCGACCTCGGTTCTAGATATTTTCACGAGACTAAACACGTCAATCTCGTGTCAAAAAGTTAGTGCTCGTTCAACTTGTGCATGCAACTAGAAATCTTAGCTAAACAAGAAGTACTGTGCTACATTTTTAAGGCAATGCATGTTTGGTTTCAAAATTGAGAATTATTTTATAAATAAATATATCTAATGATAAACAAATCAATGAATGAAAGAGTGGAACGAACGGAACAAAGATATCAATTATTTACAACAAAAAGATCAGTGTAAGCAATACGTTGACACAGAAACAGTCCTAGCGTAAGCGAAATACGATGCGTTTCGGAAGTCCGTGCGTTTATTGCGTGTGCGAAACGTGTTTATGTGCGCACGAATATTCCAAGAAATAAAACTGCTCTTGCTTCCAGGCATACGCTCTCGTGTTGTCTAAAAAATATACATATATCTAGATCATATTAACGTACAAAAATCATAATTACGAAATGATCGCGGTAAGTCATCTAACGAGAATAAGAGTTTTCGGTAAGATCGCGTTATACCGCGTGAATGATGCTGCCAACGAGGCAGATGGCCAAGGCTAGAAGATAATTGTATTTATGGATATTTTCTTCGACTTTAATCTTGGCAACACTGTATCCGATGGTTCGTATCGGTACGAAATGTGTAACCACTGATTAAAATAAACGTTACTCCACGAAAGGAAACAAAAGCGTCTCCGTCTGTTCCATTCGAATTCAATTTTCAATATAAATTTCTATTTTCTTTTCTTCGACAAAATTGTACGAGAACAAAGGAGCCATCGGCCACAGTTTTCCCATCGAAACCACACTTTTGTCAACGATCGATCAAAGAATCGATATCGGTTCTTC
The DNA here is from genome assembly GCA_019453375.1 of Ctenoplectra terminalis. Taxonomy (NCBI): domain Eukaryota; kingdom Metazoa; phylum Arthropoda; class Insecta; order Hymenoptera; family Apidae; genus Ctenoplectra; species Ctenoplectra terminalis. The sequence continues at coordinate 45,976 of SMSQ01002766.1, read as the reverse complement.
AAGTACGGTCCGTGGTCGATAACACAGCGAATCGGGAGAGCGGATCACGGCTGGCCGAGCAACAGGAAAAAGAGCTGTTGTGTAGCTCTAATGGGAGATGGCGATGCGGTTTGTTTTCCCTTCTTGCCTGGCATACGCTCAAAGAGCGGCCGGTTATACGCCGTGTTCGTGGATCAGCTCTCATATATACCGTCTAAGTTCGCGTGTCCCCACCAAATCTATGTTTGCAGCTTCCACCGCGGCGGTAGTAGGCTGTATTGCATGTACACTCCCCTCTAGTTCCTCGGTGAGGACTGAAACCAGGTCTAGATTTTAGTACGCATCAGAATCTCTGACTATGAGAAGTTTTCACACGTCCAATCGCATTCTCCGTAGATTCGTATCGAACGGTCATCATGACGCAGGTTTCTCAGCACGCGAAATTTCGATGTGAGTTCTGGCTTGTACGATGTACCTTCGTTCCGGTGTCTTTTGACGAAACCACGTGTACAGGATTCTTTTTTCTNATTTTCTTTCGTTTCGCGTACGAACGTACGTCGAACCACTGTGACAGTTCTGCTACGTAGATGTATCGCGACACGCAAATGCGATTCGCAATCGTGATTCTCTTGCGTCATCGTCACGATGATACACCCTTTCTGTACCGTGCTCCAAATGTTCCTATTTTTCGTTGCTCGATACCAATCGCTACTTGTAAATTTAATTATCGAATTATTACGACTTTCACTGTTACCCGTTGTCCTTTATCGGTACCGTAATTCTCAATACTCTCCGTGTACGCAACACTTGTATTACGGCGTATTGACTGCGTCCACCCAAGATTTACGCGCGTTCGCGGCTGCGTGCGCAGCTGATCGTCTGGTACGCCCATTATCATTCTTTCTCTTACCCTTTCCTCTTTTTCTTTTCTTTTTCTTTTCTTTTTTTTTTTCTTTCTTTCTTTCTTTTTATAACTTAAAACCTTTTTGCACCTATAACTAATACGATAACGTGATTATCTATGCCACAACATTTGATCGGCCGTGTAACCAAATCGTCAGTCTTAGTTTTTTGTAACGATCAACGGACTTTATCTCGATGCACACGAGCGACTCGAAGAAACGCGTAATGGACGCGTGCTCACGCGCCCCTATCCACGTGTTCCCGCGCTATTAAATCGCGCACGTTCGAATTGTTATTCCTCCCATTATCTCGTTCCTTTTCCCATTCCTTTCTTCTTTTTTTTTTTTCCACCGTCGCGACCGGTCTCCGTCTGCTCCGTGCTTCGAGATACGACATTCCTCCGGTGGTATAATAAGCGTCTAATAGGAATCGTTACCAAGACTGCGGCGATAATAATCGCGAGTCACGCAGGTAGTCACAGGGATTCCCCTCCCATTTTGTGGATGCCTACAGGGACCGAGAATCTCACCTGCCGGTTCATTCAGCTACGAAAGGAAAATGGAAAGCTTTTCACTGGTCGCAAATATTCTGCTCAGGCTGGATGGGAGTAAGTATAACACTGATCACGTGGTTTAAGCTCGTTTTCTATTTTCTTTCTTTTCGCGACCGCTGTGAGAGTTCTTTAAAATTACCTCGTCCCGAAAATTTCAAAACGATGCACTGAAATTTTGTGACAAAAATAAGATTAACTTTTTTGTTCTATTTCGATTAATTTAAATATAACGAATCGCAACGGGATCGAAGTGCGACCAAATTTTTAAAACACGTTTCTAAACAAACTTTCATTGAAAAAAAAAAAGTTATAGAAGTATCATTGCTACGCGCTTAAGAGTAAACGTAAATCATACTTGCTCGTAGGAAGTTAAATTTTCAGTTGCTTCTAGATCATGATATAATAGACACGTTGCTCCGATTCGAACTCTTGTCGAAGTTGTCGAACACCAAAACTTTTCACCGACACCGCGAAGCACCAAATGCACGCGAGAGCGTCACAGAATACCGGCCGAGTCAAAGGAACGCTGGAACGCGTATTCTGCGCGCAGATACAAAAATACCGACAAAAAGAGTCTCGTTTGCATCATTTATCAACCGCGACAGTTTCGCGCTGGTCGACCTCGAGCGAGAAGATACGGGACGAACCGATTTTTCACGCGTCGAAACGCAATTGCTGTCGGTTTGTTTTACGGTCGGTCACGTTTTTTCCCCATATTTTTTTTTTTATCTTTTTTTTTTCCAAGCTCCATATTAGAAACGTAAGCAAAAACGTTTAAGGAACGTATGTGTTGAGGAAAGTGACAGTGGCTGGTGAAACCAAAAAGGAGAGACTATGCCAAAAAGGAGTCGCGAAGACTAAAATAGAGCGGAACACAGAAATATCGGGACGCGAATCACTATTATTAACGGTCGTGACGAAAATCGGAAGAAAAACGGAACGCTCGTGTCAGATTGCTTTAATTGGTGCATTATAAATTACCCCTCTACGATTTCTTCGAGCTTTAGCTTTCGTGTAATGTTATTTGATGCTATCAATAAATCGTCTGTAGGAATATTTTGACGCGGCGCCAAAAAATTTATTTATTTTTTGACCAAGTATTTAGAATTTAATAAAAAAGTTTCAACAAAAAATTCTTCGATAAAAGATTCAAATTTGTTATACAAATGTATGCACGCTTAATTGTATGATATTAAAAAATATATTTTTTTTTTCTACCGCTTCACAAGCTCTGATTCAATCACTAATAAAACGGAGCGTAATAAAATTACAAGTTTTCAATATGTACGGTAATTTCAAGTTAAACATTTTTTTTTATCAACGTATATCGTTTATGCACTGACAACCAATATCAAGACAACAACTAATATAATAATTATTTTATTATACGTTAAATCTGTAGACCGACTTGTTTGATGCATCTATTCGTTCAGTCCATAAAAATATACCAGATATATTACCTTTTAATGAACGGAAACATTACACTGCCACCCCAAACGCGACGTGTCGCAAGAACGGAAACGGAAATGGACAGCAATACTGTACTTCATCCCATGCACCATCTTGCCCACTCTCTATTTTATCATGTGTTCTTCTTGAACTGTTTCGTTATCAAGCAAAACGCGTACGCTTGTCGATAAGAGCAAAACAATAGGTCGATTTTATTCCGTATCGCGAATAGTGTCCTCACTGTTCGTTTCTCGGAATACGAATCGCGAAAATACGCAACACAAAGCTAACCTCAACGCATTTCATTGTCGTCCGTTATCTGAAGTGTCTCTTACTACTTTTTTTTTTTTTTTTTTTTTCTTTTTTTTTCTTTCTGTTATCGATTTTTAGGTACATTTTGCAACAAATGCGAGAAGAATTTCCTACTATAATGGCTAACGTTCACTACAGGGTGTTGAAGAAGAAATGGTCGAACCTGTTGCAGCAATACAAAGTGAGACGAGGCAGACGCCTTTTATTGCTCTAACGATTAACCACGATCGCTTATTGATCCCCGAGTATGAGTTTGTGTTCGTTACGAAGCGAAGCACAATAAACAAAGTTCTCTCCTGTTGGATAAGCGCCACGGCGCGGAGAAACGACCAATCACGATGACACCGCGTTAAACCATCGCGAATTCATGAATTCGACACGATGGTTTCTCGCTTTTATGCGACTCCGTATCATCGTCATTGATCTTCGACCAGTTTCTTGTCGTTAACTTTATATACTCGTAACTTTTTTCTCAAACGTGATACGAATAATATTTTTTTTTTTATAGAGAACAAAAATTAATGATTACAATATTCCAAAGTTATATGGGCATCTAAAATGTTCCAGTCTATGCAAAGTTATTTATTCAAGACTATTTAAATATATTCCTGAATGATACTGAATTGCTGCTTCTAATCTAACTACATCTCTCGATATTTTAGACAATTCACGTAACTAAACTTCGAAATAGATATTACCGATACATACATCACACATTATTTATAAATACAACATTCAAAATAAATAACAACAGTGTTCCAGCAATTTATTCAACGTTATCAATGTCACGAGTAATCTCACATCCCTTACGAGACTTATCTGAAACCAGTTGGTAATACACCGTGTAGATGTCGCTCGAATCACGTTGACCCCACAAACATGCAACTGATCTCGGACAATAACCTAACCCGTACCAAATAATTCACACCGATACCTTAGGTGTGACTAAAATATTTAGCAACCGAGATCTCTGGATGCTTGAAAATAATAAAAGCACACAAGAAACGCGAATCGATACATACGAATCGTGGCACGACTTTGCTTAGTCCTTGTCCTGTTACTATGCATCTGCCACAGCGATCTGTTGAAGGAACTGAAGAACCCGGTACACGGCGATAGAAACAAAGCGGACGACGTTTCATGGCCGTTTTACAATGCGATCGACGAGGTTCTCGGACACGATCGGGGAACCACGCCGATCAACGACGAGTATATCGATCCCCACGAATTCCTTTGCGTCTCCGTGACACCGGAAGAGCCCACCTCATCCGTGGATACGCTTCCGGCGCGGTCGGATCCGGAAATCGACCGTCGAACCTGCGATACGTTTCCGGAACAAAGGCTGAGAGCGTTCGGTGTTGACTGCTCGATCGAAGTAGAGAAAGTACGATCTTCTGGTGTTACCAGGTACGCTGATGATTGTGAAATATAATTTTTTTTTTTGTAGAAGTTAAGTTATAGATTATGCGTATTGACTTGTAACATTGGAACTACTAAATTGGTCGAAATTATCACTCGGTGATCTTTCATAGAAATTTTATAGATCCACTAGGATGACTTTTGGGGAATTTTTTGTTTCTATTAAAGATACAAAGGTTTGTCTCCGTTGCATCGTGTATTTTTTCATACACGTTTCGTTTCTATTTGTTCGGTAAAAATATACTTTAATCGTCGGTAGTTCTGATGTTAACACATTGCATGCGGGTATATTTCGGACTTGCGCCTATAGCGGGCATTTCTTCGTCAATTTCACGGAAGCTTGGTCATTCAGTAAAATTGCAATGTATCGATAATTTCGTTTTTCTCGACGAAACTTTTTTTATTTTACACTTAAATATATGCTCTAAGATTATAAAAAAAAAAAATAAAAAAAACCATACATACAGTGCCCATCGTATTTATACGGTACCCGCTCTCCAGCACAAATCTACTAAATACGTACTTTTACGTGACCCGCGATCCAGTGGCAGATTGCAAAAAACGTAAAAGTACGTTTCCCGCGTGCAATGTGTTAATAGTACTGTGATTCCGTGAGTCTCATATTGTCGATATTGAAATTTGAAAGCAACAAAAATTCGACGCGAAGGAAACGGGACACGCGGAGCGTCCCGATGCCGCGACTACCACGTGCCACGGAGCTGATAATCGAGAAAGTGACGTCAGAGGCGGACTGCTCCAAGGATTTATCCAGGCTACGTGGAAACAGCGTCGCGTCGAGTCAGTACAAAGGGCGGTCGGCGCGTAACGAGGATGAGGAAAGGCCGAGAAAGTCACGAAGAAGTCGGTTGACGCCGTATCGAGAGGATCGAGAGTCACGGACCGATCGACGTATCGAACAGATCTTCGAGTACATCAAAAGACGGGACGAGGAGAATAGGTCTATCATGGTCCGAGTGATGCACGCCGTAGAGAGCATTGCTAATAAGCTGTGACACTGTTGAGCGTATGAGGGGGAAGAGAGGGGGGGAAAGAAAGGGAATGGAACTGTATCTGACCACTTTCTAGGAATTACGTAATCGATTCATTAATGATACCGTAGGATTATGTGGATGATGCTTCGGATTATCCTTTGTTCCTTTTTATTTAAGAATGTCAGTATATCGCAGAGGAGTACCGAATGTCTACAGGATGAATGAAAATGTTTTTGGTATCTGTACAATTTTTATCACGCGATGGACAATTGGTGAACCAATTAAAAATTGAAATTTTGTATCGAGCAATATTTGTGAATGGAATAAATGTTTTGTAACAAATATTTTCAAAGATAATTTATGCGAAGGAGAATCCAACTGATACGAGTAACGCATTTAAGTTTAAGATTAATAAAAAGACACAAAAAAAATTCTACAGCTCCGTAAAAAGACTCGGTATTAAATAGTACAATTACCTAAGCGTAAAAAAATATAATTACTGTTCTAGAATAACCAAACTACGTTCGTTGCAACCGCAATTGGACTCGGTGCATTAAAACGTTAATAAAAAAGGAGGTACAAAAAAAATGGACAAACTAAGAAGAAAAGGAAATCGATTGAGGAGCATGGGTGTATCGAAGGATAGAGATCGATTACGATACGAATATTACATGCTGTCGAAACGAATACCAATAAAGTATCGGGATAACGGCGGCGAGTCTCGTCTGGCGCCTTTCTCTTCGTTCTTAACGCGTTTCGCCTTCTTTCGATGGCTTTTCGCATACCTACGTTCCCGCCAAAAGATTTCGTATCCCTTTCAGTAACACAATTGCCATTGCTATTGCGGAATGGATAGATTGTTGCACTTAAGGAAGCTTGTTTCTTTAGCCGGCAATCTCACATGTTTCGCCGCGCGGTGTTCAAGCGTGACCGCTGTAAAATGTCTTCCGTTCACAATGGAACCGCAGGACTGATGTTTCGTCTGGTTCTAATTGTTATTTCATTCCATCCTAACTAAACTATTACATAAACGATCTAGTTATTACAGAACGCATTAAAAATAATCTCTTTCATTATTTCTTTTTTTTCTTCGTTATTATCTTCTCTATTCTCTTTGTTTTTCACAATAAAATCTACTTATTATTATGGAACACGTTAAAACTAATTTTTTAATCTTTTTTATATTCTATAACAATAACTAGATCATTCATATAATAGTTCACCGATTTCTTCCGCTACCCACAATTTTTTTTATCGAAATAATCAGAGTTACATTGTTAATTTTCAATTAGGATTATATTGTCAGAGATATCATTTCATTTAGTGTATTCTTAATCTCCTACATCCTTCCTTGAATCATTTTGTACATCGATGATTAAGAGATAGCGATAAATTATGTGCAACGGTTTGAGAAGCGAAGAAAAAAAAGGGACGCGAGAATTATAGTTCTCGGGTCTAAACGCGTAGCGTGTCTTCACGATTCTGGAGTTCGTCGACTTCACCTTGAAATTCCGAGAAAACTCGTAACATCCGGTGGTCACCACAAAGCTAGTATTGTTTCAAACGGTACGAGTGTCCTCGAGGTTCTGCCTAGAGATTAGGGTAGGCCTGGGCCGTTCGAGAATCACGATGGGATCCCGGAAACCATATGGTCGAGTGCCTAAGAGACTGCTCTTTTCTCAACATCTGCCCCCATGCGCACGATCCTTCGTTTACAATCTCTGTCGGCTATCGACGGGATTCGCCGTTTGATAAAAAAATAACCCTTGTCGAACGAACGACGTTTTTACGTCACCAATAAATAAAATAAAAATACTCTCAGCATCTCTCAACTGAGTAACACTAACTGCGAGTAATATTGAGAGATTTACAAATCCCTGGATTCAATTTATGCAATTTATGGAGTCCTTGCATTCTTAAGCTTTTGAAGTTTCACACTGTTCACAAAAACTTATTATTTCGGACAGAAAGAGGAATATAAATATCTCCAATTTGCTTTATTCTAAAATTAAAAAAAGAAATAATCGGAATTAACAAAAATATAAAAATGAACTTAAAACTTAATCTCTGAAGAAAATTACACACATCGTCACAGCGGCGTCAGTACAGTACAAAGACTTAATTATTACAACTCTAAATTAACATTCAGTTAACATTCTGCAGGAACAATTTATTATTCCAGGAGCTTAAACTTTACACTTTTTCAACTTTACATACCGATCATTCGACATCTACCAAACCACAGAAAGAATCAAAGCCAAACTTCTCTAAAACGGAACACAAAAGTTGGAAAATATCTGTGGAAGAAATCCCTGAAACGTAACACTGACCAAATCGGCGATCGTTAAAGAAATCGAAGCGAAACGTTCGTTCGAATGCGTTGAGGAGAGAAAAAGAGAGAAAAAGAGAGGAAAGGAGAAGGAATCAGAGGCGGAGATGATGCAAAGCAGAGAAGAGAGACGCCAGCGGCGAGAGTACGAGAGAAGGAACGAGTTGGGCGTGCACGTGGTCTCGCATCTGCTTCTCCACCGACTGACCCCGTGGCTGACCCCTTCCAAGTACCAATAATTAACTCGGTTCGTGCGCCAAATGCACACGAGCGCGCACGGGGCCAAACGCTTGCGTCATAGCCCGGAGAGGGCAGCGTTCCCATGAAAGAAAGGTCTGCACATACTTGTGCAGTTATGCGCGACAAAGGGCCGTGAAACGGACGCACAAAAGGTGCACGATGGGCCTCTGAACACGGCTCGCCGTGTTCGCTGCGGAGATTGATCAAGATTGCGGCTGTGTTTTGCGGTATATTCCATCGACGGTGTATGGCGTTCGAAATAATTAGTTGCTCGCCCCCCCGAGCAAATTACTTTATTATTCTTTGGTAGATTCGTTGGTTAGGAACAGTTTTGTAATATATCCAACGATTTTTATAATCTTTATTTTTATTTATTTATTTATTTTTTTTTTTCGTTTGGGTGGAAAAGAGTTACTCAACCTTTTGGCTTACGATTTTTTTCAATATTCATATATGCCAGCTATTCAGTGCTTTAACCCTTAGCGCTCGTTCGGCTCCGCTACGGAGACATTCAGTTTTCAACACGATTACGCTCGATTTCCAAAGATATCGCACCACGATGATTTAGAAAATTAAAAATTCATGTTTCGTTTGGCAGAGGAAAAAGGATATTTGTAAAATAAATGAAAACAAGTACTTTCGCAAGCAATACTATTTTTTTCCGTTCGAAATAAAACTACCTTTCTTCAGTGATAAAGAATCGCACGGAGTGCGAAGGGTTAACACTGTGTCGAATGCGAATCATTGTCAGAGCATTGAATTATGCGCGTCTTGTATTTGCTAATTCTTAAACTCGTTAATTGAAATTTAAAAATAGCTGTTATTCGAATCTATATGATTTCTAAGAATTAAAAAATTGTAATAATAATAAAAGAAATGAAATAAAAAAAATAGGGACTCTATGTCACGAGTATTTCTAAACAGACCCTGGTAACTGTTACTCTAAATACTTCGGGTTGGTCACACACGACTGAAGGTGCTAATCCTCTGGCATGCTTCACGAGGTACTTGCAGAAAAGGAGCGGCACTTCTGGACATTTCTCTCTCTGTACTACCTCTATTTCTCGCTCTCTCCGGCTTCGTATTCACGGCACGATAGTCGAGGGTCGCGTAACGAGAATTTTTAACGCTGCCACAGCCGCGAGTATAATTAATTCCCGACCATGAACGGTTCGTGACCGAAGCTTGACCACAGCTTGCACTTTCGTTGCACGCTGGATTTATTATCCCTGAGATAGCCAATAGAAAAGGGGGAAAACAAAATTGGACTATTTTTTATTTATCGTTTACCGTTTCGATTGATTGTCCTTTTTTCTTTTTTTTCTTTTTTGCAAATTTGCTAACATATTTAAGAAAAATAAAAAAATAGAAATAATTCCTTGATGCTTTGAATTGGTTAAATGAATAGAAATATTTGCTTCAAGCTTTAAATTTGTAAAGGAAGAAATAAATAAATAGGAATGTTTCTTTACATCTTGGAAGCATAAAAATTCACGTGGCGATTACGTGGCTTGTAACACAGTTTCATGACATTTTTATAGCAGCTGTTAAGAGTATAGTTAACCATAGTTTGAAATGCGCGTTATAAAAGTGAACAGTAAATAGTACCAAGAGTGACTCACCAGTCTTGTTGCTATTGTTCCCGAAAGAATGCAGTTTCTTCCAGCCTTTCCAACCCTTTTTCCAGATCATAGCTGCCTTCGTTTTACGCTGCCCGCCCGCTAATTCTGGAGTGCTAGTCTTGCCCATTCCTCTTCTCAACGATCCTAGTCCGGACCTGAACAAACAATCGACAATCTTAGGTCTTAAAAATTCTCTTTTTTCTACTTTTTTTTCTTTTTTTTTTTCTTTAGGTTCATTGATTTTAGGATTACTTAGAAGCGGAATTGTACAAGGTGTGGACAAAAAGTTCATGGAACCTTCCCTTTTTTTTTTTAATTTATGGTTGCAGTGATTTTATGTACCTCGTGGGAATACTGCAAGAGAAATTTACAACTATTATTTATTCGTCTTCTTTTAACCGGTATAGGTAAAGGAGAATTCAAGCAACAATCGTTAAATACCAATACAACTAATCAGAGGATCACTAATATCCGATCGAGTCAATAAATTCTCAATGATTCTCAAGATATTAAACAGTAAACAGTTTCATGCACTTCAATTTCCTGTTTTTTAGTGCAACTGCTTATCATTAAACTATACCTTCCATGCAGTAAATTATAGAAGCCAGACAAAAAAGAAAATGCCTCTCTGTAAGACCTGACTGAGCCCAAGTAACAATTTACTATGCATTAGTACATGAAACGCGACCTTTACTCTTTAATATTTCATAAACCATTAAATGCCTACAAAATGAACCAAATACCTAATACACCGATACCAATCTTCATTAACATCATTAGAACGCTTTGTTTGATCCTCTTGTAGATACCTAAAAATGCAAAAGTACCATTGTTCGGTAACTGAATATCATAAAAATTGATTATATCAATGTTCCAGAAAATTTTTTTGTTCACATCAGGTACCCATAACTACAGTGTGTCTCTATCAACCTGTAACTTGCACTGGAGCTTCCACTGAAGCCGCTGTCCATGTCACAGCCAACAGGCGAAAGGAGGTCGTCAGTGGGACTGACCGAGGATAACAGTTCCTCCGTGGACGCTCCGCGTTGATCCTGCGGCTCGTCCTCGTCGTTGTTATCGACCACGGTGGGCATCAGCATCGCCTCCACGCTCAGGTTCAATTCCCCCAGCACCCGACGATGCCGTGACTGAACTCGTCGCACCTCCTCCGCCACCAGAGATCTCCTCGAACCGTGCAACGCTCGGTGACATTGTCTGCTAATGAATTCCAATCCTCCATTAGTATACACAAACGTTTCCTTCTTGAATTTACATGTGGAATTATATGAGGGGCTGTTTGTACGAACGCTGATCTTTCAGAAGTGATCCATAATTATTAAATTGAATATCAGGAGCGAACTTAAAATTTAGGTGGTGTGTTTGAATTGTATAAAATTTTGTTGGGAATTTTATTTTATGATTGGTTTATGGGAAGTAGGAATAATTTTGTTCATAGGAGCTTTCTAAAGTGGTTCTATCATACATTTCTTTTTTGTAACTTTACTATGGATTTGTATGCATTTATAAGAAATTGAACGGTGCAAAATATGAGGAGCTGTTTGGATGAACGGTGATCTTTCAGAAGTGATCCATAACTATTAAATTGAATATCAGGAGGAACTTAAAATTTAAAAGATGTGTTTGAATTGCTAGAAGTTACTGTAGAATTTTTCTGGGAATTTTATTTTATGATTGGTTTATGGGAAGTAGGAATAATTTGGTTCACAGAAGTTTTCTAAAGTGATTCTATCATACATTTCTTTTTCGTAATTATACTATGCATTCTTGTGCATTTATAAGAAATTTAATGGTGCAAGATTGCACAGAAAAATATTGAAATTCTATATTTCTCTTTGCATCCGAGTAAATCTGTAAAATTTCAATAAGAAATTATAAATTGGACGTGTTCTGATCACTTGGGTAGTTGCAGTGTTAAGTCCAGTCCAGAACATTCCACTGAAAGGAAACAGTAAAACCATTGAGTCATTTGCAAGACACCCGGCAATTTGCACGAGGATCGAGTTCAATGTGAATGGGTATTCGTCTTGTCCTGATGCATGACTTATGTCCCCATAGTGGACCCTGCTGCTGGATGCGCAACAATTTACCCGGCTTGTTTTCTTATTGTTTGCGACTTAATCGTTAAGTCTCATGGCATCCGGTGCAGGGATACGTCGAATCGGGCTAAGTGGCCGAGGAGGAGGCTCGTTGTCGACATGAACCGCGCGTTCAACTCGCGCCAGTTGAGGTTCACTTCGCGTCGAGCGAATGAACGTGCGTATTCATCAACCGTTTAGATTGAATGAAACGTAATTCTACCGCGCTATCATCATCGGCGCTCCTACCGACCGTAAGAAGCCCGCGTGCTTTCTCTTCCCTTGAAAGCTAACACCGTCTTCCTGTCGCGGAATAATGCCCATCGTGCGAGGGTAGATTTTCACGATGGGAATAAAAAGCGTGAGTAAAATCGATTAACCCCGATGAAATTTATTTTCACCATTTTTAACGCATTGCTTAACCGGATGAGACACACTCGTTCGAATATTTATCAAAAGATACTTGAGAAGATTTTTATGGAATTTCATGTTAGAGGAAATAACACAAAGTTTGAAAATAAAGCTGATATTTTTGAACCTTACGATAAAAAATGGGACCTCTGAAAACGGTAAGCAATGTGTCAAGAGGAACCTGGAGTTTTATTTTATTGAATTGTTAAAATAGGCGAGAGGAATTTTTGTTGGAAACCCGTTGTAAGTAAATTTTCTCAAAAAACAAAAACACTCGACTTATAAAATAAATTGTTAGAATCTTTGCGTTAATTTTAGTGTTTCTTACAAATAAATTATTAAATTCGATGTTTCCCGGAACTATACCCTAAGAATTTTATTTAATTTCCGTGAAGAGAGGAAATCGAGCGATTTCGATGAAATAAATTTCTAAGATTCCTAACTTAAATCTAAAATTATCTTCTACGAAACTATCGACGTAATATCCAGGTGCGCTCGATATAAACCCGCCCCAAGGATTTTATCCGGTAAATCTTGAAGAAACCCGTACGAAACGGATTGACTTCAATGAAGCAAGATTTTGCTCTTCCCATGTTAACCTTCAATTAAATTCCCGACATAAATTCGATGTATATCTGATACACACACTTATTACAAAATTTTATCTTGTTTATTTTGAATTCCCCGCGTTCTCACATGCTACTGTTCCTCTCAGTCAATTACGCGAAAGCAAGAAATATTCTTCGTTAACACTAGAACTACCAAAAGGGCTCAAAATGAAATCACAGAAATTTTATAAATTTACTGCGAGATATTTCTTAACATCTTCTACGATTTTCTAAAAAATATGGATAAATATTCGTTTCCATTGTATTATATATTTTTTCATAGATCTTCCATTTTTATTAGCATTCCTCGTCTCAATTTCGTCCGGAATATTAGCGTGACTGATTAATGTCTATTATAATTATTTTTTAAGGTAATATACATTCGCGGTAATCCAGTTCTCTCACGAGAAAGCGTGCGAGAAGCTTCGCCACCTGACGGTGACACGCCTACTGCTAGGCGCGATATCGTACAAAAAATTTACATATTAATTGTGTGTTAATAACGCCTTTTCGTAACATGTTACATAATCTATGTCCGTGGTAGAATATTCAAGAATAATGTTTTAAAATTTGCGGAAGATCGGTTCGGTGATTCTTGAGTTTTCCGTGAACTCTCTTTATACAATAGTATAGATTTGTTTCATACAAATAATCCTTCGATCAATGGTAGTTCTAGTGTTAAACTATCTGTGAAAAATAGCTGGATCAATTTTTTGCATTTCTTTAAACGGAATCGAGTAACTACTTTTTTTTATAATTAACTTCTCACTTGATCTCCGATATCTCCTCGTAAATGTTCTCCTCGGTGCCGTATCGCGTCATGTACGTGTGTCTCTTGAACGATTCCGGTCGTAGCTGTTGCTGTTGTTGCTGCTGCACACGATTCAGGCCCACTTCCGCCGGATACGTACCGTGCAGCCGACTCGGGCCAGGTTCGTAGTAGGCGTACGAGTAATCCTGAAGGGGATGCTGGTGAGCAGAGTTCGTCATAGCGGACGCCGCCGGTGCAGGATCCACCAATCCCGTGCAGGCCATCTGAGGGAATTAAATGTAATATATATTAATTATAATTATAACACAACCCATATTATGTAAATCAAAATCATTTCTGTCCAAGCAAATTTGAGAAATGTAAACCCTTCTAAAATGAAAAGGTAGAAAACCTTTGGTCCCTACGCTAAACAAATTTTTAGGGTAAGCAAAAGATTCCTAATTTTTTTTATTCTTTTTTTATTTTTTTGAGAAGGTATGAAAATGTTATCTTAATTTTTTCAGATTTTTCTCCTAGACTTTTAGAGAAAAGATCAGAGAAAAGATCTTAAAGTACTCTACATAATTTTAATCGTTATAATATTGCCAATAATTGAAAAGAAAAAAAAGAAATAATGAAAGCCTTGTATAATTGTGTCACTAACTTATTTAAAAATCGGTTTAGCAAACTGTACATTAGAAATCATCGGGTACGTGATCACGTTGGTCAATTATTACGTGTATGATTAATTTGCAGATACGTATGCAACGACTGATGGGAAGCGGTATATTGAATTAAGCGTTAAGCATGGTTTGAATTTTAATAAAACGATGAGTAATATTCTTCATATCGTCTGTGACGAAGTTCGTCGTATTAAATTGAGCGTTTAAAATCGTTACCAACAATAAGTATAATTACATCACATGATTTAAAACGATAATTAAAATTCTTGTGACAAACAATACTGGGTTGAGATTGTTCATAAATATATACGCAATATTTAACATTAATTACGTGTAAACGATACAATTCTAATTCAAAACAATGACTATTCTGATCCTAAAAACGCTCTGAAATTGTATGTACAACGGTTGACACATATTGTTCAGGATTTAAAATTGCAGGTTGGAAATTATACCTGACTGTGAGGCGGTGGATAAGGCGGAGGTGGTGGAAACTCCAGGTTGACTCTTCGCGGTGTCGGAACACCCGACGCCATTCCTGGTCCCCCTAAAGACGAAGCCATGACGCATCGTTCTATCGACTAATTAACGCGCCTCTTTTTCATCGTTCTTTTGATTTTCTGCAAGAATCACACACCGTCCATCGTTACTGCTAATTTTAATCCTTAGTTATCTTCCAAAAATATATTTTTTTCAGAAAATTAAAAAAAATTATCTGTTCTGACAATTTTTAAATAAATTAAAAAAGAAGCATTCGATTAAAAATTTGGCCTGTTTCCTTTTAAAGTATGTAAATAACACGATAAGAAATTTTTCTTCGATGACATCGAGCAATATTAAGTTCCAGACAAGCTACAGTAGAGAAGTACTTTATAAGATCAGGTTTAATAAATCTCTGAACCTTGTCTTCGTGCTAAATCGATAGCTTAATTACTTAATTTTACTTTGTACTTCGTAGTTTGATCCATAAAAATAATCACGGTGCCGAACCTAACTCCAAACCTTACGCTTCCTCCAAATTGATTCAATGCTATTTAATTTAATTTTATATTCTGCATGACCTTAAATATAAAAGTGACGCCGAAAAAAAATAGTCGGATAAAATTGACCGCAACATTATGCAACGATAAAAATTAACGACGAGAACCAAGAATAACTGAACCACGTAATTGCTCTAAATTAGGAACTAACTCTCTGTGACGTCATTCCGTCTTAACCTCAAACTCTTAATTTCAACCAAACTTCTTGGTTCCGCGTGTGCCATTAAATCACGGTACGTTTATCGTGAGAACGTCTTAAATCTTAAGTATACAATCTTACAGTGCAATCTCTTTATAAATATAGCCTCGGTACATTGTATATGAGAAGCACGTCCTCTGGTTGCTTTACATATTTGCTTTCATCATGGATCGTCTTTTTTACAAGGCCCCTACACGAATGCCTGTTCGCGTGTTTTACGAATGAAAACTCGACAGAGCGTAATTGCAGGAAAAAGCCGTCGATCGACTACACACTCGATCTCTTCACAGAAATTCAGCGACGCGTGCAGCCGGGTGTGTCGTTCTTTGATCTTCGCAAATGATCTACACGATTTCCAGGGGGAAACGTATCATTAGGTTTCTGCGCCTGAATAAGATGTCCTTGGAAAAGGATTCGAAGATTTTTTTTACGAATAGGAGAATCGAGTAGTTGAAATAGTTTAGAAACCCTTCGAACTTTTCTGTAGAAAATTTTCAGTCGAAAAAAAAAGGTAGTATCGGAAGAAGAAAAAAAAGTACAGTAAACTCATACGTAACGCGAGTTCCAACGATGCATTGAAAATAATGGGACGATTTTTTTTTTGTACAACGCGGTACATAATAAAATGCGGGAATTTCTTGTTTACTTTGCTCGAGAATAGATTATTTTATCTTGATAAATAAATCATAGAACACAAAATTGGACACGACAATAGTCGTTTCAAACGTATTATTTATATTATTCGTGTTGCACGAGGATGATTATCGTATAATTTCTTGTAACGCGATTCCATGCAACGTATTAACCGCGATAATACGTGAATCTACCGTGTAACAAAGAAAAAACAAGAATTTTAACTGGTAACTACGGTTGAGTATAGATAAAAGTAAAGGTAAAAGTTGCAAGCACTTCCTCGTGAAAAAGAAATTTTAACGCATAGCTTCGCTCCAATATGGCCGAGATAAAAGTTATAATGGCTTCTCCGTGAAGAAGCAAAGAATTTTTACCGCCCAGCGCCGCCTCTGTATGGATCAGGAATGAAAGTTGCGAGTGCTTTTGGTCCACGAGAGATGGAAGAAATTTTCGAGAGATATCTCAAGAACTTTGGAAACGAAAATTTTCCGTGCGCCATCGAGTAGAGAGGAACGAAATTAAAGGAAGCGGGGCTTTGTGTTAAACGCGAGATTAGAGAGAGAGAGAGAGAAAGAACACAGGTGTGGGACGCGATACGCCACGAGAACGCGACGATTGAGATTCAAAACGCAGCATATAATTCGCTAACGCCGTATACACTCAACGACGTGTAATAATGTTCGCCGGGTGTGAGATCCAGCTAACAAGATAAACGTGTTGTTATTTGCGACGCTGGCGTACATGTTTCCTCGCATCTTGCGATGATAATAATAGAAATTAATCTGTTTATCGTATAAAATGATGTATCGTACATCGCAAATTATATTTTGTACAGAAATATTTGTTCGTGCAACTTTGGAAATATATTGGAACATAGAGAACACGATGAAATTAAAACAGCATATTTCAGACTATAATGCAACGTAAGATACAAAGTTACTAGAACTTAAGGAATTACGAAGTTACTAAACATCCCTAGTTACCCGAGAAAACAAATAAAAATTCACATTCGGTATATCACGCCTGACGTTTACCGATGGAGAAAAGTAAATATTGATCGATGCAGGAAAATTGCTTGACAGCAAGCATCGGGAACACCGGTAATACTGTTTCCGCGGAAACGAACTTGAAATTCAAGTTTAAAGGAGGCGTAAGAGGCTGCATACGCGAAAACGAAGAGACAAGAAGTACATTGGCCTCGCATGATAAACGACTGGTGTCTATCTTCACCTGCCCACGTAACGTTAATGCAGTCAATTACCCGGTAAAGTGATTCGACCGAAGTCATAATTCTTTTTCGATCGAGTACGCCGATCGAAATTACCGACACTGAAGTGGCGATTACGTATGCGCACGGAATAAGGAAACGGTATATCGGTCGTGTACAGCCCTCGTGCAGCGAGATCTCGCAACATTTTTCCCCATGGTATCTCGCGGCTTTACCGTTCCCGCGTTTCTAGCCCTTTCGACGGACCTAAATAGTTACATACACCGGACGTCGCGCATGCTCGTCGCGATGGTTGTCATGACAACGTAACGGCAGTTTGAAACTTATAAGAATATAAATTTATATAAGAACAAAAGCTACTTTAACCCTTTATGGGGTTACTTAAAAGTCACTTAACACTAGAACTACCGATGATTAAAGCATACTTATTTCTATCGAAAAAATCATAATGAAAGGTATTTAAAAAAATACGGAATGGGAGGGAAAGAAAGCTTTGTCTACATTTTTAACAGAAAATTACAGAAAATTGTTTATGAGATGCCATAGTTAGTTTATAAAATTTCTGTAAAAAAGTAGGAATGGGTCATTTTGACCACTTTGGTAGTTCTAGTGTTAAAAGTTACAAACTGATGTATCTGTAATGTAACTGATGTAACTGATGTATATTTAAAAAAATTTGTTTCATCTAGTTATCACTGTTCTATTAAATTTTATTACTGTATCACCGTAGGGACACCATCTGATCCATCTATACCAATTATTTAACAATTTTCAAATCCAAGCGAGAAACTGTAAGCAATCGTAATTTTTTCTCCGATAAGCGGACAAAATTCGGGCTACAGAGGGTTAAACTGTTTGGATTATTTAACCGTGAAAATTGTGAGTAAATAAAATGAAAAAATTATGCAACGTACGAGGTATTTAATCGACAGTAGTTTTGATAAAAAAATTTTCGGTAAGTATTAGAAATTCAATATTGAATAATATAATACAGCGGACTTGACGAACTTGATACGATACAGAACGATAAAGTTATTCGAATAGGTGATCTTCCAATTACACCGACTAGCGTGGTACGTCAGTTACAATGTCAAGCTCAGCGTTTATATTTAAGTCAACTTTCCTGGGTAACGAGTTTAATGCCGGAAAAAATCAAATTGTACGAAAATATTGTTTCTTTAAACATTTCGTCTGACAAATATTGTGACAGCGAGCAACAGTGTAATTCTATTAAGAAATTCGCCGCATCCGCCTTACGTTACCCAACTTGACGAACCATTTGCCTTAATTACGTAGTCCGTACGGTTTGTCCCTCAACTTTCGAGAGCCCGAAACGGCTTTCTCGAAGAGCTTACGATAAACTGTCACATCGCGTCAATTTAATCCGCTGCTCAGATTTAGCCATCGAATCTTGCTTGTAAATATTCGCGATAACGTCTACGCGATTTATGTTCACGATATTAAACATTGAACTTGGATACTTTCATTCAATATTCCCCGTTCCTAGCCGTCATCGGTCTTCGCGTATTGTTTACTCAAACAAATCGGAGACAAACAGAGGAGTCGAATATTTGGATAAAAATTTTCACACGGTAGCATTGCTTTCAGCGTTAAAAAAAAAAGAAAGAAAAAGAAAAAGAAAAAAAAAAATTAAATAATTCATCAACATCGTGGCACGAAAAATATGAAGTATTTAAAATAATAAAAATTCATAAAAATTTTGTACTTTTAAATTCCAATATCACGTATATACAAATATGTCGGTTAAAAATAAGAAACAAATATTTCACGGATTCTTGACTTTATAGTCCTCGGAGTCATGTCAATATCATCGAAGCCGCTCGCAAAGGCACACAACGCTCGACGCGATCAAAAACACAAGGTTCTCCGTACTGAAATATTATTTCCGGCATGTCTCGTGTCTCGGCCATGAATATACACATATTTTCGGCGGCCCGAGGTATTTTTGGACGCGGTCCAACAACTGTCGTAACGATATATAAGAAGGGCCACCGATGATGTCGATTCCATTCGCTTTAACTTCACCGAAAATACTTTGCGACCGCGGGTAACGACTTCCACGCTATGGCGTACGAAAACAGGCTTCTGAAATCCCTCTGTCGGGAGACTTCTTACGCGTCACGCCGGTTTTTCGCTTGGGCTCTATTTCGTTTCATCCTGAATTAAGCTGAAAAGGGGACCCCTCCGCGTCAAAGCGTGTCCAATTCGGTGGTCCATACATTCGGACACGTGTCCACGGTCAATTATTCGCTTCCATGCCACTCGGTTATCCCCCACCCCCGACTACCGGATTATTTTGAAAAGGAAAAAAAAAAAAGGAGGGAAAAAAGTGATAACACGAGGATATTGGTTCGCGGCGTGGTCGTGTGTCGATTTCTCTAAGAACGATAACTATGCTCGTAGCCCGTAACGTTTCTCACGATCTATCACATGGAGTAATGGTATTTCGAAATGGGAACGCGATACCTATTGGCTCAACGATTATGAATCGAAACGGGTATACCGCGATACAGGGTCTGCACGCTCGCACACGTTCGATCGCGATTGGGAAATTCGTTCGAAAGACACTTCTTCTCGAGTTAAGCGATTTGGCAGTTTAACGCCAATGGAATTAATGAAAAACTTGCCGAAGGTTAATCTTTTTTGCGAGTCGCGAACTTAAACTATCTTTCGTACGAATTCTGTATATTTTTAATGGCGCTTTTCGTTGTGCCTTCCTGGTATTCTTTAAGATATACGGTTAAAG
The DNA here is from genome assembly GCA_019453375.1 of Ctenoplectra terminalis. Classification (NCBI taxonomy): domain Eukaryota; kingdom Metazoa; phylum Arthropoda; class Insecta; order Hymenoptera; family Apidae; genus Ctenoplectra; species Ctenoplectra terminalis. Next base: position 25,762 of record SMSQ01002766.1, on the reverse strand, counting down.
ATTTATCTCTCTTGTATCGTGTATTTTTTTTTAAATATCTGCTGTGATTTCTTCGGTACAAATTAAACTATCTTTCGCACAAATTCTGTATATTTTTAATGGTGCTTTTCGTTGTGCCTTCCTGGTATTCTTTAAGATATACGGTTAAAGATTTGTCTCTCTTGTATCGTGTATTTTTTTTTAAATATCTGCTGTGATTTCTTCGGTACAAATTAAACAATCTTTCGCACAAATTCTGTATATTTTTAACGGTGCTTTTCGTTGTGCCTTCCTGATATTCTTTAAGATATACGGTTAAAGATTTGTCTCTCTTGTATCGTGTATTTTTTTTTAAATATCTGCTGTGATTTCTCCTGTACAAATAGGTATACTTCAATCCTCGTTAATTTTGGTGTTAAAGGATTTTTTAGGTCCGTTCGTTCGGGCCGGTCGTTTAAAAAGTTAATTGAAACGGTCAGGCCGTTTAACGCGATGTACCGTGGGCCTCGGAAGCGGTGCAACGCAAAAAACCACGTGACCTTAGCCGAAGCAAAGGAACATATATACGTACGCGCAACAACATCGATACACTTACCTCGCGGAGAAGCGGTGTGCTCTTAAAAGACGATCCACGTCTCGTTAAGTTGTCGGCCGTTGTGAATCCATTCGAAATCCGAAAAAAAGGTCGAGCGACCGTTTCACAGCGTAAACACACTCGCGGAGCAAAGATCGGGCCACACACAGGCAGAAAACACAGGGAACCATTCGTTCGCGCCTCGTGCTTAGATAGTTTTGCGTTCGCTCATTGTTGAATGTGGCCAAGCACGCCCCCTTGAGAGACCGGTCGACCGAGGAATGGAGCAGAGAAAGGAGCGACGAAGAGAGAGAGATAAACGGAGAAAGAAAAGCAGAGAGAGAGAGAGAAAGAAAGAGAGAATGAGACAGAGGATCGCGAGGCGAAGATAGGGACACGAAGGGAATGCGAGATGAAAGGAGCGAGAGAGTACGAGGCGACGACACCAGGCCGAAGGAAGCGCGTCGACTGAACAGATTTCTTAAATCACGGACACTTCGATACACTCGATTCACTTATTCCCTCGGATCGATAATCCGTGGTTGAGTATAGACGGGCTACCCGAGCCACAGGGAAACATCGACCACCGGTGTGACAACCGGTCGACGATTAAGACTACGATCCCATGAGGCGCGTATTAGAATTAGTCTTCCAGGGACGAGGATCGACGAGCGATACCGATTTCACACGAAAATCATTGTCCGGTCGGTAAACACTACAACGAATACACCACATTCGCGCTCGGAGATTCGTGCGCGTTTCCTTGACGACCGTGATCCAGTATCGATCGGTGATTCTCACGCGCGCTTTAAAAACACACCCTCCCGTGGTCACAACAACGGGTAATACAGACGCGGTTTTTTTTTCTTTTTTTTTTTTCTTTTTTTCACGGAAAACTCGCAGCGGAACACAATGGTAAACACTGGCGTTAACGAACGTACACAGAGCGCGAGCGCACGGTTGTTTCACGAATATCTGTTTCCAGTCCAACACACAAAGCGTTCCTCCTTGGTCGCGGTCCGGCCTCTACTGAGAAACAAGTACGCCAGGGGGCAGTCACGAGCAAGCGGTTTCTCGAAGCCGGGAGCCTGAAAACCGTCTTCAGAAATCCACCGGTGCCCGTTCATGCAAGGTTTCGTGGACGTACGAGACGAACGAGCAAGCGAAATAAGTACGATCCACCCGCTCCTTCGCTACTCAGGCCCGAGACGGAGACGTTCCATTGTTTCGTTGTCTCCTGGCTCGGGAGCGTGGCACACAGACAGACGTGGTCGCGGTAGCGCACGTGCACGCCCGCCCGATACACGCCAACCTCTGCACACGTACGAGCAGGTTAGGGAGCACGCACACGCGGACACGACCGCACACTCTCCGCTGTAAACCGACCGACCAGTCACGCACGATCTCTCGTTCGTGTATGAATGTCGTAGTCCGGTTACCACCGGACCCGAACCCATCACGAACACACGCTTAACTTATGGTCGCATGTACGCTCGCGCACACGCTCGTCGCTCTCTCGCTCACGAACGAAAAACCTATCAGAGGGCTTTGAAGTACCGATGGAAATTTATTGTACTCCCTTCTTGCCACTTGGTCTTTTCTCCTCGACCTTGCAGTCATTTCGGCCAATTTCACGTCCATGGAAGGGTATTTTACTGCTAGCTGTTTAACACCGGGGACCCAACGAAGGGAGAACATAAGAGCGAGATGGAAACCGACGAAAGAGACAGGCGAAACGAAGTGCTTGGAGAAGCGTGAGAGAGACGGAGCGAAAAAGCGAACCTAAGTGGGTGGGTAGGGAAGGGGAAAAGCTGGGAGCTAGGTGGAAGACGATGGAAGGGGAAGACGATGTCGAGCAACCGAACTTGACCCTCGGCGGATCTGCATTTTCGTTGGTTTGCTTAGTCGACAGAAAATCTTCAGTTTTTAATCGTTCCGGAAAGTTTCCATTCTCTGAAACATAAAAAATATGTATTAGCTTGGAATTAACTCTTGTAATTGTGTGCACGTTCTTCTGGGCAACGTACACTTTTCGTTTCTTTTTTTTTTTTTTTTCTTTTTTTCTCTTGAGAGTTACGAGGGTCGTTAACCGTATCGGTTAATTTTACGATTAAGTTAATCTCCTCGTAGCGATGAATTAATTTTTGTTCCTACGTTTATGATAGCAAATGGTAGATTTAAATTGCTGGACCTTTAGTTGTGTAATATCGAGTATGATTGTAGTGTTATAAAAATAATGTAGGAATGTCGTACCTTCGAAAAGTTGAAAGAATCGTGCAAAATGAAACGAGCGTTTGAAATTCCTTCCTTGATGTTAATGCCAACGCCTGTCCACGTACTTTCTTTGTATTCTAGCGAAAGGAATGCCGTGCCAGCGCTCCGTTATGAGCTTCTAGATACGTTGAATACGCATCAAAGAATTTGTTCTTGCTAGAACCATGAACCACATAATGCTTTTTACCTAGGAGCATACATAGAATGATTTACGTGACCAGTCAACCGTGAAACCTTCTACAAAATGCTTATAGGTAAACTTAACTGATAATGAATTGTATATTTATCAGCAAATAAGAAAATAACGGTGTTAATTAAATTCAAGACCAGAAATATTATACGGACACGTATAGAGATATTTATCTTTCTGTTGTAAGATGTTATAACTTATGAACTACGCTAACTTATTAATTAGAATAACGTTACAAATTTGCTGTAATTAATCATGACTTCTTATTCAATGGAATAAATTCGAATATCGCGTGTTAAAAAAGCATAGCCGTACAATAATTAAAAATTCTTAAGCATGTATTTAATTATCTTTCGGTTACGCACATTTCAAAATAAATAAGTGTACCGCGTTTTTAAAAATACTATCAATATCATAACCGTAAACCGTAAATTGCGATGTTACCCTAAAAATTTTATTACCCATGGAATAAGTTATTTTAACATCAGCTTTTACAAAGATATAAAAACTCGGTAAACTTGAAATAAAAGAATCATAAAACATAATTTATCTACCTTATAGCTTTTAGAGTCACGTGTTCGGTAACACGTGCGAGGGAGGAACCTTGATGTACGCGCCTGACAGATGAGCACGAAAGCAGCTTTGATAAACGTAACCCGAAGCGGATCTGATAACGACTCATCGTATTTAGAAAGCTAATAGCAGACCTACCACGGGAACAAAAAGCATTTAGACACGCATTCATTTTTTCCATTAGCGCGTTTTACTACTGAATAGGCTGAGTCAATGCTGTCCACGGCTCGTTCTACAGTTTACGGGACTTCCCCCACTTTTTGTGCCTTTGTTGCCACTATTCTGATACGCTGCCTCGTACGAAACACTCGTATGAATTTAAATAAACCTGTAAAAATTTTCAAACGTAATTACACAATTTTATTTATCTTTTATTAAAATTATAATCAATCTCAAACCGTTTAAAATTGCTTTTCCGATAACCGAATGCTAAAAAATTGATTTCAACGAATCTTGTAAGTTTTATCACATGGTTCTAACAGTTTTAAAACACACTATTTTTATTATCATAAATGTTTAAACCATGCGTTTGCTGTGAAAATGAGATACGTGACAAGATTATACGTTTCAATAACGCTATGAATATTTATTTACAGCTGTAGCTATTATGAATAGATAAGTTGATATTAGTATTTGTTATTTTAGTCAGCAGCAGGTTATACTAACAATAAGTTTTCAGTATGATAAGTGTAGAGGTGAGTAAGCATAAAATGAATTGCAAGCAGGTGTGAATACAAGTGTTATGTATGAATGAAGCCTTCTTGTTCTGTTATCTATTGAAAATAGAGCATCTTATCTCTGATTCCAGTTTCTTCCTGCAAGTATAGTTATCATACAATACTCTAAACATGCCTAATGTTTTAAAGATAACATTAATATAAACGTTCATCAAGTTCCTACGCTTCTTATCTTTAATTATTAAATATACAATAACATTATTGTCCAAATAAACGCCAATAGGTGTCTAAGTGTAATCAAAAATTCAATGAACTAATGCAATTTTTTAAAATTTGAATCCATCCAAGTTTCATTAGGTTTAGTATTAAATTGATGATTTAACAAATCTGTGAAGAAGAAATAAACGAATACTGGCAATGTTTTCAGTACACGTTAATGATTCACAGACATCTTATTTACGAAAGTTACGATTGGATTCAAAAGGTTATCAAAGCGCAGTAGCGTATTCAAGCTATTCTCGTATTTCAATGAAGAGATTTCTTTGTGCTCCGGGTTCGCTCGGTAAATTGATAAACGTGAAAATGTTTTGTTCCTTATCTATTCTTTTGCGTTTAACATTGTTAGCAAATTAATAGTTTCTCATACTCGTACGCTATGCCTGTAACATTCGAGCAAATAGAACAATAATTAAACGATGGTGCATAATTAATTAGCAAAAATTTCTTGGCTCGAACGACGAATGTCGTTATCGACGCGATGCTGTTATCGAACCGATAGGTTATTCATCTTCAATTTGTTACATAACCTAAAATTGTTTCGGCTTATCAAAGTCGATCACGCATTTTACGATTTCATAAGTCTGATGCAAGCATGTAAGTTAAAATACCTAAACTGTGAACGAGACTTCAGTATGCTGTACACTCTTGTAGCGTGAACAGCACTGATTCGATTATCAACATAAAATAGTGTCCTAATAGAAACTTCGAACGCCAACGCAGCGTGCAAGTGGAATCGGAAGTCGAAAGTGACTGATATCAACATTGGTATTATATTAATGTTCAATAGTAATAAAAACATTTTTGTTATTCTTGCATAAAGCTTAATTAATTTCATGATTAAAATAAAAAATTTTTGGGTATAAGGAAACTTTCTGTTCATTATACGTTAAATATTTTATCAGCCATAAAAGCAGTGTGGCCGGAAGTAGTACCCTCTTAGCAGCAGCCCACGGGTACTGTAACCGGAACTAGATTGCAGTTTTAAATATTTTAACGAGAAAAAAGTGCTTTAGAGAAAGTAATTTATTCGTACGATATTATTGGATCGGTGGAACATTTTTATCGAGAAATTTGAAGAAGAAAATCGAAATGTATCGTGAATGGAACGAGTTAGCCGTCCACAAGGAACCGCCAATGGTACTTCGAACTAAACTGCAGTTACCGGTAAAAACTTTAACGGGTCCAGGACCGACTAATTGCACGAAGCGAGTTCTTCAGTCCCTTCAGAATCAAATGATTGGTCATCTTCATCCCGAAGTTTGTCAGGTATTCGTTTCATTTTACTCGTGTTTAAAACGTAGCGTTAAAAAGTATCACTCGTCCGTAACGTACGATTAAAACTATACTTCGCATCGAACTGTACAGTTCTGTTATCACAATTGTGTATTGTACTCGAAATTCAGAGCGACAATTGAGACAGTTTTTGAATGAAATTAAACCTAACATAGTGTGTTTCATTATCACGGTACATACTGCGATTTTATCAATATCCAACAGTACGTAATTGTGTGTTATTATCAAGGCGGGGTCTTGTAGTTAGATAATCAGCGTATGAGATTGTTATCGCAGCATGTATTATATCATCACCATTCTTCGCAATTGTTTAATTGATACACGTGATTAAGATAAGTATTTGGTATATGAATTTCAAACTTTATATACATATTATTATTATTATTTTTTTCTTAATCAATTGTATCGGTGTTAATTTATAGTTAATGGATGAAATTAAGGCGGGTCTTCAATACGTATTTCAAACCAAAAACAGGCTCACTTTGGCACTAAGTGCATCAGGCCATGGCGGTATGGAGGCCTGTTTAGTAAATTTGCTCGAACCTGGTGATACTATACTCATCGTCAAGAATGGGATTTGGGGCGACCGAGCGAGCGACATGGCTACTCGAATCGGCGCGAATGTATGTGTCGCGTTTGAAAAAAAAAAAGTTACATTTAAGATTTTAAAATCTTGATCCAATTTTGAATCGTGTATGAATTTAAAAAATAGGTGAAACTGATAGAAACAGAACACGGTATAGCTATCACTTTGGAAGAATTAAGAACAGCCTTGGAGCAACATAGGCCAGCGGTTGTTTTCATGGTCCACGCGGAATCGTCCACAGGTTTGAAACAACCATTGGAAGGTGTTGGAGATCTCGTTCACAGGTTCTAATTTTTCTTTCTTCAATATCTCTAATTCTTCTTTAAATTGCATTCTATCAACGAGTAAAATAAAAATATTTACAAAATCAAATAGATTAGAATAAAACAAAAATGTTTCAGATACAATGCTCTTCTTATCGTTGACACTGTTGCGTCACTCGGCGGTGAGCCGTTCTTTATGGATTCTTGGAGCGTCGATGCGACTTACACAGCCACTCAGAAGGTTCTCAGCGCCCCTCCAGGACTCGCTCCTATTTCGTTCAGTCCACGGGCAGAGTACGTAATCATATCGCGGTTTTCTTTTTAACCGCAACTTTCACACAGAGCCGCCGAGAAAATGGTCTGAGAATCGGGACTGTCTGTGATCTCCTCGGAATATCAATCGAATTTGTGAGGTCATCGCGGTGACTAGCGTGGCCCATTCGGTCGCTTCGTGATTCATAACCGCGGATGGTCGATGAATTCTTACTCGATGACAACTTTGACGACGAATTAACTAATGCACCAGCATCGTCTGTCACCGAGTATCTATTAAGAGAGAACCTACTTTCATTCACTTGCGTCGATTTACTAATTTAAAAAAATTTTTTTACCCCGTTCCTTGACGCCTCCAACGAGGTTGTATTCCTTTGCGTTATTAACGTAACCTCGATGTACGCACTCGCGCTCATCTCAGTATCAATTCTCTATTATTACCATCAATTTCCGGTCATTACTCTTAATTCCTCGCTATTAATTTGCCATACTCAGCCATTACGAGGCGGCAAGTGTTTTCCTGTAATTTCAACGCGACTCACACTTCTTTTCGTTACAACAGACAAAAACTGTTTCGAAGAAAGACCAAACCTATCTCGTATTATTGGGATCTGACTATTCTTGGTGTTTACTGGAAATGTTTCGGTGACGAGGATCGTGTATATCATCATACCATAAGTGCAACGCTTCTTTACGGTCTTCGCGAGGCACTGGCAGAATTCGCAGAAGAGGGCCTTCGAGCATCTTGGATCAGACACGCTAACGCAGCTGCCAGATTAAGAAAGGGTCTTGAATTACGGGGCCTTCGATCTTATGTGAAAATTCCACGGTATCAATTATCTACGGTGATCTCTATAGAGCTGCCACCTGGCGTCAATGATAGGATCGTTGCGCAGCGAGCCATGGAAAAGTGAGTCTCCTTTCTAAACCTTAATAAAACCTTAATAAAACAATTGCAACTCCGTCATGGAACATCAATATCGAATACTTACCGCGTTATGATCTTGTATCATTGCAAAATAAAAACTTTGGTCCTTCGTAAATATTTTTTTAACCGTTGCAAGTATGAATATTTATTGTTTCTGCAGGTACAAGGTCGAAATTAGCAGAGGCTTGGGACCAACTGTAGGGAAAGTTTTACGAATTGGATTGCTAGGAACAAACGCTACATCTAAAAAGGTGAATTATGTTCTGCGTGCTTTGGACGAGGGTTTGAAACAAGCCACGATATCGAAGATGTAAGATGCGAGCGAATTTTTCCTGTAATTGTAACATTTATATATCCGTTTAAACATTTGTCAGACTGAAAATTAAGCGTCTAGTACGTTTAGTAAACGCAACGACTGTTATTGTATCTAGTTTGCCAATAAATTGTTGAAAGATTTTTAACATTTTGAGTGACTATCTTTACAGGAACTTCCAGTATCCTGTACATCTTGTCGATACCTTACATCGTATTTTAATTTTGTAATAGAATTTTGATAGAATGTATCGAACGATTGTTACGAATGCATGATCGAAGCAAAATTAGCCATTTTATTGTGAATCTCATATGCTACATTATACGAACTCTTGTAATTCCCATAACCTCCACCAGTGTCTTACGGGTTGCAGTACAGAAGGCGCTTTAGTAAACAAACATTAAAGAAAAAAGAAAAAAAAAAAAAAAATGTATGAAGCAATGTCACATGTTTCAATCAATACACCAGACACACAAACGAGACTCAATCAAGTGTATTTGTTTATTAATGGAAATACTGAAATCGGCATACAATTACTTCTAATATAATCATTTTGCTTATGTTCAGTTATACGTTTTATTGCATTAATCAGCAATATCAACAATTGGTTACACGCTTCTCTTTCATTCTCACATTTTTTTCCATTTACTGTTTCTCTCATCCTCTCTCTCTCTCTCTCTCTCTCTATCTCTTTCTCTCTGGCTTGATATTCGTCGAATAATAATGCAATTACAACAAGCTAGTCGAACTGACGATCGATTCTAACGAAATAACAATTGATTACGATTTAATTGACAATCGTTTTGGCACAGTACAAAATATCTCCACCGTTCTCATAAAATATACAATATCAACGACCTATTTCCCATTGTATCAACAAATTAATGATTTCAATTGATCGTTTACCGTGTTTAAATACAAATTTCAAAAAGATACATTTTCTTTTTTGGTTTCACGAACAATATTTTACACTTAATCGTAATTTCTACATTATTGTCTGAACGCTGTCCCCTCGACAGCTTCGTACTGATCGCTTCGATTGTTAATTAAACTTCTTAAGGCACTATGAACCGCGGTGTCACGTGGTACTTACATCATAATTTACATAGATTTACAAATTGACATCGTTGCGCAACGTCAACTTCAAAAAAAAATACATACATTCGATTAATTATTTATATATTTAAACAGATTCCGTCATTTAAACGATTTATCGACTTCGATAACGATTGTAAAAAGGCACGATCGATCAATACGTGTGACGCAATTGTGATATCTCGATAATACCCTGACTTACGCGACTTTTGATTTTTACATCATCGAACTATATATTCCAAGCAAAAGAAAAGATCGGCAACGATGTTTCAATATTAATAAAATAAGAAAAAAAAGAAAAAAAAGAAAAAAAAATGAAAGAAAAAAGAAAAAAAATAACGCGAGCTTAATGCATTCTCAGGACGATACATTGTTGTCTGTTAACGTTAAAGAACGTTTTTTTTTCCTTAGCAAGATTGACGTAATAACATGCACGTACAACGGGGGATGATTTTAAATAATCGTGAAGATAATATTTATATATAATGACAATAGTAATAATAAAATAGAATAATGTTAATATTAATAATAAACATCGTCGAAAATATCTACGAGTTCGATAAGACGCGAAGACGTTATATAATTATATATAAATACTATTATAGTAGTAATAATAATAATAATAATAATAATAATAATCGCATAACATGTTAATAGTAGTCGTAATTCTCGTTATGTATTACATGCGGCTATGTACAAAAAATATTGACGATCGATTGTAGTTAAGGCCTCTACCAACTGTTCAACTAGCGCTAATAGCATTGACTAAGTGTACGCTCACGATAATTAAGGCACGATAGTCTCGTAAGTCCACGATGTTTCTCCTGTATCAGACGTGGACACTCCAAATCTGTCCGGGATCGGACTACATTACCTTTCAGCTGACGAAAGGTGGTGTTCTTGTCGCACGAAGCGAATTCTAATCGTTCCCGATAGATCAACACTTTCTTTTCACTTTTAAAATTTTTTCTATTTGTTTTATAACAAAAACTACATTGCTCGAATAGAATTCCAATGGACATTCAAATTAGCGACGTTTCTAAGTAATTGTCCACTTTTAAATTTCTTCATGTTCTTCAGGAAGATTGTAAATATATTTTTAAGCATCATCTTTTTGTTTTCTTTTTTAGTATTATTGACTAATTAAAATTACCACGATATCGATGGAAGTAAATAGTATGCGAATAGAACTTCAATAATATTTATATTAACAAAACATTTGCTTGTCACATAGTAACACTAGGGACTCACATTTCAATGGACAAATACTTAAGAACTACAATTAAATACAAAAAATGACTGTATCAAACGCATAGTCGTTGAACAAAAACATTCTGTGTGAAACAGGTTGCTCGTTTCATTTCTCTTAAACCTGTCGACCATGTGAAACAGTTGCAGCCTCGTGATGTGCACGTTGTATTGGAAAAAGTGTTGTATCAAAAAGTGTTGAAAGTAAGCAGGCCTGCCAGCTGCCGCGGCCACGCATGAAACCGCTACCCCCGTTTTCTTCTCGTGTTTCATCGGCGATCGAATCACCGCTCGTTTTCCGTAAGTTTGCCCAAACGGGCGCTCTAGACGCTTAGACTAGATCATAAAGAAATGCTCAGAACAACAAATCCGTGACTAGAGAAGAAAAGGTGGGTCTCGTTAAGCTGTCAGGCCCGGCAAAATCGATCGAAACCGCGTCAATTATTGTTTAGAATTGTTATACAATTTATACAAATACTCCGTCTCGCGCTGTGTCTCTTGTTATCTTTCTCTATTCATCTACGAAAATTCTACCTCTTATATTCTCTTTCATCAACTGTCATACACATAAAAAACAGACTCACTCTTGCACGCTCGCATTTAAGGATAGCAATCCTGTTTAATCCTGATTCAACATACATTTTCGCTCAACTTCGATTATTCAAATTCGTTTCGACGCACGCGAAGAAATTTGATTCGAAATTATAGCTTCGATCTTTGCGCAAGATCGCCATCGAATAACTTAGAAGACCTAACAATAAATAAGCTTATAAGTTACAAAAAAAAAAAAAAAGCCGTTTTTGATGAGATTACAGGCCGTTTCGATTAAGATGTCGCGCTCGATTAATATTAACAATAACAATCGTGATTAGTGGATATAGTGTCGGTAATAGCGGTGAATATTTAATAAAATAATAGCGGTAATATTTGTAGTATTCAAAATAGTAATAGAAACATTATTAATAATAGTAATAATAATAATAATAATAATAATGATGAAAATTGCGATGACAACGAATTCTCGATGACGATGAAACAGAGTGAACCGTAAATGATGACACGATGAACGATGGATGAACAATGGCGATGTGAATAAGTTACAAATGAATAATGATCCATAATGTTAATGATATTAATATTATTAATAATAATATTAATAATAATATTAATAATAATAATGATAATCTGTAGCAGTAATAAGTTGCGTGGAGTTAATACAGTGTATATAAACGTTTCGCGTGTTTTCACGCTGTAATGATAACTGATGCCACCATCGGAGGTTCTTCAGTCTTCTTTGGTTGCTGGGTAACTCGGTGAGGTTGGTGGGTACGGTAGGGCTTTGCATTTACCACCACGATTCTAAACTCTCCCCAGGTTTGTCTCTTTCTCCGTCTTCTTTTACCCATTCTATTCTCTCTCTCTCTCTCTCTCTCTCTCTCTCTCTCTCTCTCTTTCTCTTAATATAGCCGTCGTACTGTATAGTACACATACGTGTGTCCTGTGTATGTATGTACGCGTGTAAGTGTATGCATGACGTGTACGTGTATAGGTATATACGAGGTCACTCGAAGATAGAGAGCGGTTGGCTTCCGGTCCGTTGATCCGTTGATGAGAGCCAATTGATTAATAAACGTCTGGTTGTGGGTGCTGCACGGGACTCCATAGCAAATAACCAAGTAAGCGACGAGAATATAAGAATAGCGTCTGACGAGAACGATCCACGTTCCTTCCTCTTTTACCGTGCTCGCGTTATATTGTTAGTATCAACATTATTATTATGGCTTCCTGCGATGGCCACCGATCATCCCGGAGACGAATCTTTCTGTTTCGCTGATTACCATCTTCCGCCTGTAATTTATCGTTCCCGAACAGAACGTTCAGAATGATCACCAATCGTTTCTTTTCTCGGTTCCTTTTTTCTCTTTTTTCTCTTTTTTCTTTTTTGCGATGATGGCTAACGTGATGGATACAATGCACGATATCGTCTCTAAGCTTTTTCTCTTCCTTTAGAATCATTCTTTAGCATGATAGTCCAACATAAATTCTGTAGAATCGTTATTGAATACAATATGAAGGAATGGTGCAGGATACGCATGTGATTCGTTCGAAACCAAATTAGTCAACTTGAATATTACCGATCGAGGTGTGTCTGTACACCCTGTAGGACCCACAGATGGCCTCATTTCCTGTCCTCGCTGAAGTCGAATCTTAACATCTTCGCCTAATATTTCTTCTACGTCATTTTATGTTATCTACATGTCCTGAAAGACCGATACTTTAAACATATCTCTGAACCAATCTACGAATGGCGCGCTTATAGGCATTTAGGAACCACCTCAAATTCTCTTCACGCGAGCATTTCCGCTCCAATCTACGATTCTGCGATACCAATTCGCTCCCGTCACTTGTGTCGTAGCTTTCCGGTTGCTCAGGAGTCGCTTTGGAATATAAAAAAAAGAAAAAAAAAAGAAAGAAAGAAAAAAAAAGAAAAAAAAAAAAGAATCAGCGACGACGACGACGACGACGACTACGGCATGGATAATCGCGAATCCGATGACTACAGAGAGAAACAAGGCCCAGGAACGTTTCCGTGGACCAGGACACTGTTCGAAGGAGGCTTCGTAGCAGCGGCTGGAACCACTCAGCTGAGCTCGCGCGGTGTTACGGAATGCCGGGCTGGATGATGATTGTTACGATGATGACGCCTCGCCCGGCGACACTGGACCGTGCAACAGTCGTCAACGTCCGCCACGTACTCGCCGCGTTTCATCTGGTGCGCGATTGTGTTGCAGAGCGCCCGTGGACACCGTTTCCTGTCACACCTGACCTCGCCATTCTGCAAACAGTCAGACACACGGTGAAAACCGCCTTAAAACCGACGCCATTTTTTTTCACCCCAGAATTGGGTAACGCGTTTCATCTTTCAGACACGGATATCGCTAGGTACGAATAGCGACATTTTTCTGATACCCTAAATTCTTTATGACGTTTACTAATTACGGAATATAACAATAATCATAATATTTTCTTTGTTTAAAAAAAAGAAATTCTTAGGTAAAAACATGATTGTACAAAAAATGTGGCAACCTCTCAAGGAAAAATGTAATTAGTCCTTCTTAATTATTTTTCTTTTCTTTCAACTGTTACTCTAATCACTATCGGTACTATATACGTACAACCAAGCCAATCATAACCTTAAAAAATGATATTTATTTTTGTTCCCTAAATATTAAGGCGAACGCAGAATAAAATTTTGCGAAACATGAAGCATCTCGAGGGTGATCTCGCGATCACGGGACCGAAGAGACGCGATACTTTTTCTCGGTGTAATGTTGGTCCGTTCGTGCGATCCGTGGCCGCGTTCCATTTTCATCGTAATGGATGGACCCTTTTAATGGTCGGTCCAGGCGAACGAGTCCGGTTAAAGGTTTTCTCCTTAAAGGTCTCTGGTCGTGGCCGTGTCTGGATATCGCAACGAGGCTACCATCGAGCAGCTTCTAACGAGTGTATACCGGGAGAGACCGTACGAGCAGAAGTAAAGCGAGCCGTTTTTTCGATGAGACCTTCGCATAAATAATGAAACGCGAACGAAAATGCCCATGAGACTTTCTTGTTCCTTACTCGAAACAGTCGATAATATTCATTGGAGCGCGTTGAGAATTTTTTTTAATATAAATAAATACAACCACGATGGAATTGTAAAGTAAATCGAACGATTTTTAGGACTGAAATATTTTCTTAACGGATTTCAAATTTATAACTAATCTTGTCATATTTTTGTTTGAGAAAATGCCATGGCTATTATTCTGGAAGCAATATCAGTTACGGAGGATGGAAATAATGTTCATTAAAAATTATCCGAAGATTCCGAGTTAACGATCCTTGATTCACGGAATAAAATATAATTCAAACGGTGATAAAAATAAAGGAAACTCTAATGTTGACCTGAACATGAGTCACGAAGATGGCTGCTAGCGTATTCGACCATAAGGAAGGTGCAAACGGTCATTACCAGCAAGTACTTTTCGTAAGATAGGTATCGTTAACGTTAAAGCCATCCATAACCTTGAACGACCTTTGTTTCAGCTTGTAGAACACGTCTGGACAAGTGTCGTTGCACCGAGACCAAAGAAGGATAGGAGAGGCCGCGAAAAAAAATCAAGGCGCCCCTGAAATTTCCTGTATACTTCCATTCAAAAGAAAGTCGTTCCAAGTTTCATGGAAACCGGTTTTTCGCATTGTTTTAAAAAATATTTTACCGCCACGGCTACACGACGCTCACAATCAACCACGCACCTTCTACCATTAAGTTACAACAAAGTGACCTAACTTTCAGTCATCTAATATATCATAGTGAAAAGGGATAACTCATGTGCTATTCGCAAAAGAAAATTTTGTTCACAATTTATAAAAATTCTTAAAGAGGAAATTATCAAATTATCAAATTGTCAAAGTTACTAGACACATATTTTAATTCTCAACACTGAAAAAATACTTCTAAGTACTAAATCCCTATTCTATATGTACCAACTGAGAGAATTCCTCTAGGAACATAAGATTTGATTATAATTCAATGAACCTTTCACAGAAATGTCGACGTCTGCTCGGAATAGTCGTAACTACTCGCTTCACTTCGCCAGTGATACCTCGAAAAGGTAGTAAAGATGTGTCTTCTGGATCGTGTCGGCCAGTAACTTCAAGCACGAGTGGAATGCGGCTGATGAGGGGTTAAGAGCGATCGTGTAAACCGGAAATTGTCGCACTCGCCAAGTAAAGTACCGTGACGATCTCGCGCTACTAGTTCGCAACGGTATACGTCCAACAAGGGCCACTTTATATCTATACAATGCCAAAAAGGAATTCGTTATGATCGAACTTTACAACAATATCCACCTTTCTGCCCTATCGGTAATAAAGAACGCTGCATTTTTAATCTGATCCAGTGAATCGGTTACATTTCTAGTTACAAAGTAATAAGATTATGTTCTTGTTGTGTTGCAGTTCGTGTGACGCAAGAAGCACCGCTATATATCATTCTACTGTTCTCAGAGTTGCAAGTGACAGTAATTTGCGATGGTATTTCTGTCGGTGTGCGTAACGGACACAATAATTACGAATCGCATCTTATTTTCTTGTAGCCTGTAAATTGCACACGTTCGAATCATCAATTTTCTTGCACCACAAAGTGCATCGGTGTCCCCGTGATTGCAACTAATTTCTTCGCGAGTCCAACTAATATGTTTACCGTGCTGCATAGATTAGTTAAGAAATCAAACTATTATAGTGACTATGAGTCGTACAAATTTTTCTAAAATACAATCAACCCTCCTATAACGAGATTAATTAGTTCTAGGAGCACTATTAGTTCCTGTAAGAATTTGTGACGATGGGGTTGTAGCGACAAAAGTAAAAAAAGGAACGCTATGGATTGCAAAAATTATATCATTAATAAGATTAATGACAAATATTTAGAAAGTGAACGGTATCATCGATTTCGATGATTTTTAAATGTGTTGTAAAATGTATACTGTGTTTAATATCACTGACAGACGATTCTGTCACTGGTATTCATCCATGTAACACAAAATATTATTCTTTATTATTCTATGCCTTGTATCATAGCAGGTGCAATTCAAAAATAGCACCAATTCAGCATTTCAATTTATGGATATCTAAAATTGCACCAATTGTTCTAATAACTCAATTTATTTTCCTTACAGTTCACGTCTGCTCACAATCGCACCACTTGTTCAGCGAATGCAACGTACACATTGATAATACTAATTCAATCTACGATTTACGACATAGCAAGATTGCACCAATTGTTTGATAAATGTAATTCATACGTTCACGTATCGCCCTAATCTCGCACCGGCCACAAATTGCACCAGTGATCTGGTAACCGCGGCTAAGAACGATCGCTCTATCCCCTCGAACATCGTGGCGCACCACCATAATCTCCACAAATTCGCACAAGCGCCACCATCGATCGAAAGATTCGCATTCCACGCGTCAAATGGTGGTCGATTCGTGGCTGCAAAACCGTCACGATCGGGGAACGGTTGTCCGCGCTTTCAGGCGCCGACGCAATCTCATCTTCGCCGCACTTATTGCACGCNGAACTTTACAACA
Source organism: Ctenoplectra terminalis (assembly GCA_019453375.1). NCBI lineage: Eukaryota > Metazoa > Arthropoda > Insecta > Hymenoptera > Apidae > Ctenoplectra > Ctenoplectra terminalis. The sequence continues at coordinate 9,085 of SMSQ01002766.1, read as the reverse complement.
ATATCCACCTTTCTGCCCTATCGGTAATAAAGAACGCTGCATTTTTAATCTGATCCAGTGAATCGGTTACATTTCTAGTTACAAAGTAATAAGATTATGTTCTTGTTGTGTTGCAGTTCGTGTGACGCAAGAAGCACCGCTATATATCATTCTACTGTTCTCAGAGTTGCAAGTGACAGTAATTTGCGATGGTATTTCTGTCGGTGTGCGTAACGGACACAATAATTACGAATCGCATCTTATTTTCTTGTAGCCTGCANAAGAAAAAAATGTCGGTAGATCGACCACGAAGAATCTCCGATCGCTTTAGCGGCGTTCCTTGTCAATAGCGATGGCCTCGAGGCGTTTCGAACGCGTGATAGGCATTTTAAATCTTCGAATTGCATATTTAAAGTCTTTAAAACGTTTTAAGATACAAGATAAGTCACGCGAGTAAGCTTCGAAGGCTTTGAGAGTCCTGACATTAAAAATTCCCAATTTTGAGGGACTTCACCCTTGCGTGGAAGTTATAGTAACTTTTGAAACCAGAGAATGTAGAGCGACTACTGTTGGCCTCAACTGTTGTGTACGCTGAGGAATAATTATACAGGGTGTATAAAAAAAAAAGAAAGCTGACATAAATGTTTGTCGTGTCAGATATTTCATTCAGTTTACAACAGTTTCCATAGTGTATCAAATAAATTATCCTATATTTCAATACAGGTCTCGCGAGTCCTACGGATTCGATTTATTACAACAATTAATTAATTAGTTTATACACAAGTCAATCAGCTTGGGTGCAGTCGACGGAAGGGTGGCGCTCGTGAGATACGAGGTGCTGATTGTTAATAGCTGTGCATAATTAGTTACGCTAGGGCAGCTTATAAAAATCACTGGAACATGAAAACGACTGCTACTTGAAAACAGGGCAGCGCAATCATTTATAAAAACCGCTTGTGCATATTGGAACCGTCTCTGCTATGCGCGCTAATCGTTCCAAACAAATAAGGCGTCAATTCCTAAGCGACCGACAAAACCAGTTAAAAAAACTAAAAAAACTAAAAATACTAACAAAAATAAAAAAATAAAAAAATAATCCATACCATTTCACTCTCTCAAAACCATAAAAAACCATCAAAAAATCATAAAAGATCATCAGCGCCAGTTTCTTTTTGAAATGTCATGAAATTTTCCAATCCAACAAAATATTTCCAATCCTGAAGACCATCGAAACGACTGGAGCGCCGCCACGCGGGAAAATTCGCAATACAAAAAACGAAACGCGCATCTATTAATCAGTGGTTCTCACCTTGCATCTGCACTTCACGCATTTCATCTCTCCATGCGAATGGACTCGTGGATGCCACTCCATCCCGTTCTCGTAGGGATCGCCGAGGGGATACTTGCAGCCACCGGAAGCCAATATCTCTTCGGCGGTGCGCCTGGTCGATGGCGCCGCCTGGTCCCGTGGCAGACGCGTTGTGTCGCCCCCGACGCCTGCGTTCAAAGAGCTGGGCGTCGTTGCCGGACACTGTCTACAACAGGCCTTCTTGCTGGGTCTGAAGGCGATCTTCTCGTCACAATCCAATGGTGGGCACTGTACCCGCGGACACTTTACCTCTAATGTGATGGGCTGTAAGATAAATGGAATATCCTCAGTCGATACGTAATGCCGCGTTCACATTGCGAATATGGATGGCATGGCCCCCGGTTCTTTTCTCCGTCTAGGTTTTTTCGTGTTTCTTTGCGTCTTCAATACTTATAAAGATGGATCGACATGGAAGTATACTTTTTTAATTCTTTTTCTTCTTTTTTATAATTATTAAGCTTTTTATTATTTTTATTATCAATGTTTTAAGGTGAATTGAATGTTCGTTGGGCAGACTAAGAGAGGTACTCCTTTGAAACTTCATCTTTTAGGAACACTGCAACTCTATATGGTAAGTCATTTCAAAGGAAAAAAAATAAAACTAAACCGGTGAGTTAAGTTAGAGTAGCTAGTTTCCTTTCTACACGANCCATCCCGTTCTCGTAGGGATCGCCGAGGGGATACTTGCAGCCACCGGAAGCCAATATCTCTTCGGCGGTGCGCCTGGTCGATGGCGCCGCCTGGTCCCGTGGCAGACGCGTTGTGTCGCCCCCGACGCCTGCGTTCAAAGAGCTGGGCGTCGTTGCCGGACACTGTCTACAACAGGCCTTCTTGCTGGGTCTGAAGGCGATCTTCTCGTCACAATCCAATGGTGGGCACTGTACCCGCGGACACTTTACCTCTAATGTGATGGGCTGTAAGATAAATGGAATATCCTCAGTCGATACGTAATGCCGCGTTCACATTGCGAATATGGATGGCATGGCCCCCGGTTCTTTTCTCCGTCTAGGTTTTTTCGTGTTTCTTTGCGTCTTCAATACTTATAAAGATGGATCGACATGGAAGTATACTTTTTTAATTCTTTTTCTTCTTTCTTTTATTATTAAGCTTTTTATTATTTTTATTATCAATGTTTTAAGGTGAATTGAATGTTCGTTGGGCAGACTAAGAGAGGTACTCCTTCGAAACTTCATCTTTTAGGAACACTGCAACTCTATATGGAAAGTTATCTCAAAGGAAAAAAAATAAAACCGAACCGGTGAGTTAAGTTAGAGTAGCTAGTTTCCTTTCTACACGAGTCACATTCTTCACGATTGAATTTTATTTTTTACCACTTTGCAGTACTAGGNAGTCACATTCTTCACGATTGAATTCTATTTTTTACCACTTTGCAGTACAAGGATTACAAAGCTTAATCTTTTTTTTTTTTATATATATATATATATATATAGTAAGAAGTTGTCAGATGTTGCATACAAATATATCTGTAATGAAAATATTTTATATATTCCTATGTCATTAGGTATGGATATGATATTCATGGTGATAAGGTCAAGTAGAACACCCAGTATATAAGCTTCTGATTTGTCAACGACTTATCCAGCATCGACGTTCTCTCTCGTAACACGCACCGACCTGGTCAAGCGCAATTTAAGTGACAAGCAACGGATCAAAACGTACGTCTTATCTCCGGTAATGAACATGACTTGGTGCAACGTGTCTCAGGCATGACTTCAAACAATTCGCTAATATCTATTTAGAAAGGCCTGTCACTGATTGCCGATCGCCAAGCTCGCAACACGGAGCTCCTTTTCATGACTCGGCAGAGAGCAACCGCATTCTTCTGGCGCAACGAACTCGCGCACGCGTGCGCCGTGGTGTCTGGTTGAATTTTTCATTCGCACGGACCTTTTATAACCGTTGCCTACGAGAGAGCGTATTATAATATATGTCGCAGGATCGACGCCGATGCTGGAATCGTTACGAAACCCGCTGGCCAACCGAGACGAGAGTGAACGTATGGTAAAGAGGTAAACAAAGAATCTGGAAAAAGTCAGCCGCCTGTGGAATTCGAACCGTGCCTCGAAACCGTCGTGCTTCGCGCGTTTCAGCTCTCTGTTCCGCGTCACGGGACCATTTAAATTCCAACACGTTTCGAAATTCGACCTAAGGTTAAAGAACATTTGCGTCACCGCTTATTGTGGCCGGGGAAAACTGACACCGATCTGAAAGAAATCTTTGCAACTTGTTTAAATAAATTGCTGGTAGCTCGCGATGGAAATAAATACGATAACGAGTGTAAAAAAAATTATACTTCCAAAGAGATCCATTTTCATTTGATCTTTAATCTTTCTCTTTGCTTCGACAAAGTCTAGAGAATTTTACAAGCGACGGAATTCGCTTCCTATAGTCTGTCTGTAATCGGTCGCCCGTTTTCCCCCGCTTCGAAGAAATATCCGAGTGGTGGGACATGACTAAGTCGGTAACCTTGAATAGCCAATTAATTTCATACCGACTGTGGCGGAAAGAAAACAGTGGATAAAGCAGCGATTAAAAACTTACGTCACACGTGCAGACCGCGCAAGTATCGAACCCTACTGGGGGTAAATATGGATGCCACGATGCTCCCGCTAGATGGAACTGACCAGCCAGAGTGCAACCCCTCGTCACAGAGCTAACGTTTTTCCCTGTCCCGTTCATGTTGATCCCCGGACCTGTTCACATAAGTTACGTACAATTATATTGAGTAAAACAGTCATCAATCGGTTAAATTAATTCCTCTTCGTTTCAATTCGTCGAGGTTCGTAACACAGGATATGCAATTACTTGCACACGCGCACGCGTTAAAACCTATCCAGAAAACGAATCCTCGGAGAAACCAGTGGCAATATACAAGACACGTTTTATCTAAAATGAATTCTACTGGAAGCTCTTCGCGGATAAATAGGACAATAAATAGCGAAACCGGATGAAAGGAACGTTGCAACCGATTTAATTAGATACAGTAGAACGTCAATGTATTGGCTGATCGAATCTGAAGAAGATGACGGATTGCTTTAATTCGATTCCGCCAGAGGGGTTTTTCTCGACCAGCTGTAACCGGCCGATTACATCTCTATCGTTCGAACGCGTCAAATCGAGGCGGATTCCGATTTGTCTGACCGATTAATAGCCTGAAAAACGTTCCAACCGACTCAATTTACTGTTCTTGGATTAACGTCCACCGTGCTATCGTCGCCGATCGGTCGATGGAAATTTATGACGAAACAGGCTCGGCTAATGCGATTCCTAACCTCGCAGTGATAGGAATATTGATTGCCTTGCAATCGATAGAGGGAGCTCTAATCGATTACGATTTAAAGGACTGCTCGAGATACGCACTGTCTTTAATTAAATATCTAATCTTATTCCGTTGGATTAAGTTAGGGATAAAGGTGCGTTTCCATGATCGGATCGCGTGATCGAATAAGATTTAGACGCTTTACAAGTTCGGTAATTCCATTCGTTAATTTATTACATAACAGAATCGGTAATTCCGTTCGTTGATTTATTACATAACAGAATCTGTAACCAAAGAGTTAATTTATTAAAAAAAAAAAAAAAAAATTGTAGAAAATAGTAAACACGAAAAAAGTGGTATAACCTTTTCATAGAAAAATATTTAATATTGCGCTCTATCCTTGAGTTAACCCATAAATATTAAGCGTTGAATTGTAAATTATCTCGATCACCATCGAACCATGTTTCTTCGAAGCAGACTTCAACGTTCAATCGATTCCAAACGTTTTCTCGGCAAAAACGAGCAGTGACAGGTGGAATCGGACAAGCTGCGAAATAATTCGCCTTGTATCGTGATCGATAAGCGGTCGTGTAATTTAAACGGGATCGTAGATAGGCGTAGCTAATTCTACGCGATTACTTTCATGGAGCGTGTCACCGGTAATCGGATTTAATATCGACCACGGCCGCCGTTCCCCTAATTCTATGCGGCACACAGTTTATCGAAACGCGACTGTCGAAAGGGAAGGATAATTAATCCGGCGTTTGTCACGCGTCATCAGGAGTTAGAACGATTCCGGTTGCGTTTCTGATGAACATAATTAGAAATATGAAAGATTTAAAAAAAAATAAACGATATAAAATGAAGGAATCTCGATGATGAATATCAGAAGTAAAGGAAAAGTTATGAATTCTAAAGTCAAATGACAACAAAAACGGGTTAAAAATCGTTGAACGAAACTTAAACTGTTAAATATAACGAGAAACAACTTATAACGTCTCAAGAACAGAGCATTCTTTCCACCATGTTGGACCCAACTCTCCTGATTTGCCATCTTAGAGAGTCCTAACACCTCATCGCACGTATCTTCTACGTACATTCTTATTAAGAATTAAAAAAAAAAAGCGAATAGAAAAGATAAAAAAGTATAAGCCACATACTTGAACAAATAGGACAACAGTGTCCAGGCGCAGGTTTCAGTTGCTTGCCCTGGGCACAGGTGAGAACTGGACAGGGTACCGGGTCACATTGTGCCAGTCCACGATAACAATGGCACATAGAGCAAGGGTCCGTCTTGGAAGTCCATTGGGTGCCCTCTTCGTAGAATTTATTCTCGTAGAAACAAGCGGCTGTCTCAATATCTGATGGGGGTGGCTGAAGGTTATACGCTACCACCGAGGCAACATCGTTGTCCGCATAATGAGGAAGACAGCTGAGTGGCGTCCTGGCCGTGAACGGAGCCCTCAGTATTCTTTCGGCCTGACTGTCAGTCACTTCCATGAAACCATAACCGGACTCGATTCTGTATAACTCCACTGGTCGCAGTCCGGTAACAGAACCTTCTAGAACGTAACCAGTGAACTCCTCTAACAATCTTCTGGCAACAGGTGCACCTGGAGCCACTCGTGGCATAGTTTCTAGGTAAAGTTTGAAGGTACGTGGCTCGTGACTGTTCGTGGAAGACGTTTGAGGGAAGCCAGCAATTTCAAGCTCGTAGTGGAGGGAACAGTCCAAATCCACGGCCGTCCAGATCAGACCAACCGGACCGGGATGTACAGGTTCCTGGGACTGTCTGCTGAGAAGAACAGGTGCAGCTGTGTCTCTAGCGTCGGATACAGGCCTCTGTAACAGTCGGCCGCGCAACACCGAGCCAACGTGCGAAGCAGCAACGACTGAGAGTTCGCCATTGAACAGAGGTTCGAGGAAACGTGGCCCTGGACGTTCCAGAGATCCATTAGCGAGACCATCGACCAAAGAAGGCGTCAGATCCTCCAGCTCGGTTCGACGTTTGCCACCCTCGTCTACCAGAGTCACCAAAGGACTTTCTTTCTCCAGTCCGATGAGTTGAACACCGTAACGCAGCGAACCGGCGCGGTCTAGAAAAGCCCAGGCCAGCCCAGAGGCTACAGAGGGTGTTTCCGAGACGAGTAAAGTCTGATACATCTCACAGTTGACACGCGGTCCAACTGCACCGGCTAACTGCAGAGCCTGAGGATCTTTCCTCGACATTATGCTAATGGAAAGTTTACCCCGTGTCAGTAAACGAAGATCAGCTCCCGAGAGAGCGCTCCGGACTTCCCCGAAGTTCAATTCATTTGAGGGCTTCTTCACTATAATTTCTTCCCTCAAAACCACGTAATCCTTTTCCGTGTGCTCTAGCTGGACTATCAGAGGAACTTCGGAGACGTCGTTGGGCAGGAAGACACCGTTGAACACTAGAGACACGTGGATAGACGGCGCTGATGCGGACGAGGCTGAAACTATGGCGGTGGCCCCTGCACCCGACATCAACGAACGATCAACTCCCATCGTTGGTTCGAGCAAGGAGGAGTACTGTTCCGTGGACAGAGCACGATAGCGAGACAATTGTCCGGTCAAGGTGGCTGATGGCTCCCATATGAAAGACACGTGTAAACGCTCCTCGCGCAACAGCTTTCTGTAATCTCGAGGAACTCTTCTCCAGACTCCACAAAGTTTTCCCGTCGCATTTTGGTACACTCCACCTATGGGATCGATCGTCTGCTCTTCGAGAATACTTCCTGAACCGTCAACGAACTGTATGCTTCTCGGACGAGGAGTCGATGATGATAAATAGAAGGAGTAGTACAGATTCTTGCGGTGAAAAGTGAAACGACCCGTTGCAAGGTAGTTATAGGCGCTGTTGTACATTGACGTTGGCGAGGGTTCGTCACGACGCAGCACCTGACAAGTTCTACCTGTCAGGAGTGTACCGAAATCTGGAAACATGTAGAGGTTTTATTGGGTGAGACTTGGGCGGAACTTGGGACGGGCTAACTGAGAAGACTGATCGTAACAATTACGTTTAAGGCTACGTTCCTCTTCTTCGGAGGTCAACTGCACTGGCAAATCCTGCACTATGTCGGGACCTGGAACATGGCAGATGTTTAAATTATATTTACCAGCTTGCTTGACAAGAACTTTCTCGATCAAAAATTTTATATCTATTGCTTTTTATCGAATCTAACTGTATCTTCTCTTCTACAATTTCAGAAAGCTCTAGAAATCCTCTCCACAGAGGATTTCCATTTCTCCAAGACGGGCACGGTCGGTAAACGAACCGCGGTCATCGGGAAGAGCGCGTCCCGCAAAAAAATGATTTTATTGCCTCATAAAACGGTCGTTCGCTCGCGCCATCGTCGCCAAAACTCGCTCCCTCTGGCGAGAAACTTCTCATTAAAGTTCATTTCTTAAGGAGCCGTGATATACGCCGAGGTTGGTAATTCTATACATTTTTAACAATGCTCTGTAAGTATTTTACATGACTTTTTTTGCAAAATATACGACCAAAGACTTTCTCTCAAATTATGTATTTTATATATAATTTTTCAGGTCCCAATTAATGCGACTTCTTTGGTACAAATAAATCTACTTCAATCATACGTAGTTTGAGTGTCAAAAACTAACATCGCGATCAAAGAAAAGACACATCCACCATCATCGCTCTTTCCGTGCCACCGGGTAAGAATACTGAATGGACAAAGAAGTACTGTGCAGAGCTAGAAACATTTCCTCCGACAGAAATGCGAGTTCGATTGATTAGAATAAAAAGTGTGCGTCTCCTCGCACGCATTTTCCTCTATCGGGTATTATTTACAGAAACGGTCACGCATACTAATCGGATCGGATTACCACGGACGAACCGAGCGACAGACCCTTGGCCCCTGTCTCGGGACAAATCTTTCCAGCTCTGCACAGTACGCTCGTTTCGTGCCGCATGTTCGCGTCGTCGATCGTGAAGTCGAAGGATGCCTCGTGGTGGCGTATCGATTATAAGGAGGCGCGTCGAGAGGCCCGACTCGAACGCGAAACAAAAATAACCGATGGAGAATGGCAGAAAAGGAAGAAGAAAGGAAAGAGAGAAAGCAATTGTGAGCGAAGCGTAGAGAGAGATGGTATAGGAGTGACAGGGGAAGAGACAGAGAGAACGAATCCTCATTCAGCCGCGATGTGTGTACGAACCATAAAGAATGCCCGTGGGGTAGGAAAAGAGGCGGCTGGCGCCAACCACCGCTACTTTGAATGTTGCTTTTATGGCGCATACCGCGCCGGTCCAACCGCACGGATACGTTAATTGGTATACGTACAGTACGGGCCAGTGACAGCCACAAACAGCCATGGAATATCGCGACGCGACGTTTCACCTTTCTACCCGTCGTTTCTATACCTCTTAACCCCTTGATTTACAGATATTCGTTCCGTAGGATATTGCACAACTG
>SMSQ01002756.1:16848-28915 GCA_019453375.1 Ctenoplectra terminalis | reverse complement strand
AAAATTAATTTTTTAAAATATAGATACATCAGTTTGTCACACGGTCCCATAGAGGGTTAAAACAAAGTAAGAAATAAAATAAAATTTTAGGCTGCTAACTTTCTAACGCAAATTGAAGTTGAGGCATAAGATGACATATTAATTAACACTTTCAAAATTACGTCTATCCTTGGTTAAACAAGTACAATTCGTACGACAGCGAAAGAACATGCAACCGATGTATCGGTTATTATTCACACTCACTGTTACGCGATGGTGTAACATTTAAAATTGTTGCTAGATAACGTTTAGTACCAAAGTGAAGGTTTTATATTCCGTATTTACGTTCTTAGAGTTGTAACACGAGATCCCTCATGGCTTTGAGTTATGCTGCGTCAACGTCTACTCTCCGATAACAATTTTAACATAATTTATGAGTCGTACACGAACACGTTAAACGTGGTAGAAATAGATTTATCGAATACATCAATTTCGTGTAATCCCTCGACACTACAAGACTCGTTACCATTTGTTTATTTTTATTGATACTTTAAAACAAATATTAATTAAACGTTGAATCATGCACGGCAGACTGAGATCAATCGCTCTCGATTCTAAAATATCGTCGATATAACTAAACAAAATTAATTTTTTTTAAATATAGACACATCAGTTTGTAACTTTTAAGACACACGGTCCCATAGAGGGTTAAATTGCAGGGACTCTCACTTATGTATCACCGAAGCCTATACGATTGATCGTGTGTAATTCATCAGATCATTTATAACTCGTCCCAATTTAAATATTTCCTATTCTTTATTAATACTAACTGATTGCGATGATATATCAGAGTACAAAGGATAATATTAATAATAATATATTAATAAATATAAAATTCTTAGTGCAAATATTTTTATTCGACGGTATGGTATAACGTCGTTGTCAGCGGATTATTGTACCATATTTTAATTTGATTTGATTTGTTGTGCCATTTCAACAGAAAACTTCAGGGAAATATGTATTTCTGAAAAAGTTGTGCTAGAATAAGTTGATCCCCCGTAATCACTAATAAACATTAATTATAAATTTAATAAAAAATTAATAAAATTCTACCATATTTTGATTTGGTTTCTTGTGCCATTTCAACAGAAAACTTCAGGAAAACATGTATTTTTCAGAAAGTTGTGTTGAAATAAGTTAATCCCCCGAAATCACTAATAAACTATAATGTTCCATCGGAGGGGACATCCGAGTGATATGCTAGAATCAGAATGTCCCCTGAAAGGGGACAACGGAGTGCAAAGGGTTAAAACAATTCTTTCAAGCGACACGGACGCGTGGTATAAGCGAGAACAACAGGGTTATTCCTGGTTCGCGCGATTGCTGATAATATTTAACCGTTTATTAATTTTTTTAGGACATTGTTTAGAGGTGTCATAACGAAAACGTTTTATTTTCGCCGCGGAACGGTTCAGACATAAAATTGCACGTTTTAGATTCATGAATATATGTATCGTAACATGAAGGTTTGAAACCTTTATCGTGCGATGCACGCGACTGAAAACTTTAGGTTATCTAGGATGTGTTACATTACTGGTTTACAATCCTGGTAATGCTCGAAAAGCATTCGGGTACGCTCTTTAAGGGTGCCGTTTCACGGATCGTAAGAACGCTGAAAGATATTCTGCTTGCCAGAAAGCACCCCCGTTCGTTTCTGCCGCGTAATCTCTAAAAATTGCGCGATCGGCAAATGCACAAATTCGATTTGATGTCTGTGTTAAGAGCGCAGCCGTGTGTACCGTTTGCTATTTCGTTTAATAATCCGTCCGGTTAGGCATCCTATAAAAATTTGTGGAATAAAATTGCAGCGCTATCGTAACCTTTAATGTTTTTCGCATTGATCGGAAACTAAAATTTAAGGGGAAATATTCTGGCTCTGATAATAGTAATCTAAGCTTACGTTTTTGGTATTTAGAAGTGCACCAGTTTAACCCTTTAACACTAGGTTTACGGGCATCGATTGGGTCATTTTGATGGGCACGTTAAAACACAGATTAGTCCACTTTACTTTAAATCGATAGATTTTTATTAGCAGAGATTTATTTAGCACATTTTTTATAATAAATTCCTAAAAATGGACCGGTACCTAATACATAATGGGAAAATTAACCGCCTTTCCGCCTTTGGAAATAAAAAAAGAAAAACTAACGTTGAGTATCTATGACGAACTTTTGTATGATATATTATAAATTATATATATAACTTATGTATGNCCCAGGTAATCCCTGGCCCCAACCTGCTGCCGTGCCAGCAGCGTGGACACCCATTCCCATTCTGTATTTATACAAGTTTCTGCATGTTATTTTCGCTCCAACAAATAACTACGTTCGAATGGTTGAAAATTGTTGGCAATTTTATGATCGGACTACAGANTTGTACCACGAATAAACAGATTTAGTACTTGCTATAGCAAATGTGGAGCAAACCGGGCGTAAATGGAAATTCGAATATGGTTAAATTGAGTAAAGGATACACAAGTTTGGGTGAACTGATTTGATGCGGTGCTTTGGAATTAACGCGAACTTTATGTGATTAAGTTCCTTCAATTAAATGATGTGTACTAACACAAAAGCCTCGGCGCTTGACAAACACGAGTAATTATAACTGTCAATTAAACAACTCACATTTTTAAGAATAAGACAAAGTTGCTTTATCATCTTTAAGATAGCGTGACATTAAGATTTTTCGACATTCGTGCAAATAAAAAGAATATAAACTTAAACTGAAAGAGCAAGCAACTTAATTGTTTTTTTTTTTTTTATTGTAAATAAATATAATGAAACGATCGTTTACCCAAGTTAGACGAGGAAACAATGAAATGTTATATATTTAAAACGATAATAAATATACGATTCTAAATACACATCATTTTACCGATCGTACATTTAAATTTTGCTCTAAAAGAGACGGACGATTAAGTGTTAAGCTTAGAAAAACTGCGTTTTCCAGTTGCTACAGTTACTGGTATTCTAAATAATATACGCAATGTGATCTATACATTCGAAAATGGTGTACTTTTTTATTAAGCGTTTTTAAAAATTAAATTTCAAGCGCACTTGGTTGTTCGCGCCACGGGCGGTAGACCGACCTCCCTCCATCTCCCCACTCCTCGTAAAGCTGCTGCTGCTCGACAGTCTATTTAACCGCTTGCCATACTTTGACGAGTCTGACTCGTGATCACAATTTCAGACCAAACGCGAATATCATAAGAATTAAATTCTGTATCTCCGCTAATTCAAACACTTCTTTCGTTTTAAAATAAAGTAGATCAACCAAATAAATAAAAAATTGTAAACATTTAATTTCCATAAGAACGCTAAGTTTTCACAGTAGTCCTTTGAAACTTAAAAAAGTTCACGAGTGCAAAGGGTTAAATGCGTATCTTTCAACACTCGACTGTTAACGTTTCCGGATCTTAATTAACGATTTGTGTATTCGATACGAGAATCAGTTGCAACGATTTCATTCGGTAAGTTTGTTGGTGTCGATGCGTTAACACGACAAGTATACAAATGAATCAAAAAGTTGTACAATGGATGAAATTTCTATTGTGCACCTAAAAGATAAGAATTGTGGCCCAAGATATAAAAACCAACACCAAACATACTTCACTCTATGTACGTCAATTGTTTTATAATTGATGAACTCGAGAGACGTAAGAGTCATTTGAACCTTAACCCTCTATGGGACCGTGTGACTTAAAAGTTCCAAACTGATGTATCTATATTTTAAAAAATTAATTTTGTTCAGTTATCACTGCAGTATTAAGTTTAATTACTGTATTACTGTAGCGACACCACGATCCATCCACAGTAATTATTAGTTAAAATATTTTCAAATCGAAGCGAAAAACTGTAATCAATCGTAATTTTTTTCTCCGATAAGCAGACAAAATTGGGGCTATAGAGGATTAAGTCATGATGCAAATGGGTTAAGAAACCTCAGTTTATAGAAGGTAACAAAAGTGAAACCAATAGCGGACGAAAATCAGACCCAACGGACAGACGATAAGGTCGATGCATTGCCGATGATTATAGAAGCGCGAGGGAGGGAGAAAAGGGGACTAGCGAGGGTTTTCTTGTGTGGAAAAAAGTATCGGGGGTGTCGAAAAGTAGAGGGAGTCGAGAGTGTTGCTGTGTCGAGAGAGTTGGAATGTAATTGATTATATGTTTATTCAGGTCGTTGCAACTCACATAAACCTGGATCGTATTGATTAATTAAACTTTTTATATTTTATATCGAATAAAACTCTATAGATACACGTGGAAAAAAATTGTTTAACACGTTAAGCGCCACGCCGGTCCCTGCGGAGCGACGCTAGAATTTTCGTTTAGGCGTCGTTTATTTCCGAAAACTAACATTATTAGTTAAAATATTTTCAAATCAAAGCAAAAAACTGTAATCAATCGCAATTTTTTTCTCCAACAAGCAGACAAAATTCGGTTTATAGAGAGTTTAAAAAGTTCGCCAGTGCAAAACGTTAAACATGAATATTACGAGCGAAACTCGTCGTGTCAAATTGTTAGACGACAACCAACGAAGATATGGGCTAGAACCTAAACAATCTTGGCAACAGCATTCGGTCAGCATCGACCGCTACGTTTTTGTCCCACATTTTAACCGGCTAAATAATAGCGCAAGTGGTTAAAAATCTGTCCGACGCATCTGATTCGAGTTTTGTTGATTTGTCAAGGATAAATGTCGGGAAATATTTAAAAGTAATATATGTGGACGTTTCCTTGGCTTTTGTGTCGTTTAAATCTCATAGGGGAGTGTAAAATGACAGTTTCAGCCCTTCAGCGTACGATGCACACAATTGAGAGCTTTAGTTTATTTCGAACGTGTACCATTTCTTACTTTACAGTCCTGAGAATACTCCAGAAGCATTCGGATACCCACTTTAAGGGCGTCATTTCATAGATCGTAAAAGCGTCGAAAGATATTCTATCCCAGAAATTACCCCGGCCTTTATACTATGTGATCCTTAAAAGTTGTGCTCCTTTGTGCTCCACACATTTGCAGGTTACAGTTTAAAGGCGAGCAGCGTTTACTATTTTATGGCATCGTCAAATTTTCAATTAAATTTATTCACCGGTTTATTGTGAACATTTCTGGAAGTTCTACTCTGATATAATCGCTTGTAGCTGGACAATGCGTTATGATATTATCTACGGGAAATCGGGGCTGGCTGACTCAATTTTTAACCCTTTGCGCTCGAAGTTTTTTTTTTTCATTCATATTACCAGCAACTCGAAGCAATTTCGGTGAAAAAAATCATATTTATATATACGTAAATGATGTGCGCGTTCAAAGGAAAGACATCATTGTATGTTATTATTTCTTTTTAATTGATTATAGATTCAAATGTTGTGGTATATAAGAAAACATTATTACATTTTGTAATTCATCACTAGTACTTTCAATATCACTTAAATTCTCACAAATTCTTCTTTTATTTGTCATATCAGGGTATAAATTTGAATTCAAAATATGCTGTTATCGAGAACGTCATTATCCGCGAGCCGCGATCGTTATTTGTCAGCAAAAGTGATTCGTCTTTGTCCTTATGGTATGAACTAAATATTATTTGCATTGTCTCCATAGCGGAGCCCTCGAGTTTTAAGACAAATTTTAAATGGCTCCGCTCCGAAGCCCTCCAGTGCAAATGGTTAACCCTCTATAGTCCGAATTTTGTTTGTTTATCAGAGAAATGAGCTACGATTGATTACAGTATTTTACTTTGATCGCAAAATTTTTTAAGTAATAATTGCTATTGATGGACTGCGATATCGTTACATTAACCTTTTGCGGTTTTATGTCGAGCCAGACTCGACATTTTGCTTTATTCTATTATTTTCAGTTTTGGGATATGGAACGTATTCTTTTATATTAAAATTTAATTCAATGGAAAATTTTCCATCCAGATATCTTACTACTTATAAGAATATGAAAAATTCAACCGAATTATTGACAGCTTTTAAAAGTAGATCATTAAACGTGAACTAGTTGGGCTAAAGCGTCGAACGTTGCTCGGACCGCAAAGGGTTAATATAGCAACAAAATTTAATAGTACAGTGATAACTAAATGAAACAAATTTTTTAAAATATAAATACACGAGTATGTAACTCTCAAGTCACACGGCGCCATAGATGGTTAACACTAGATTTATGGAACTCGTCAATTTGACTCAGTTCAGATTTCGTGCTTAACACGTTCCGTGCCACTCTGATTTTTGTACACTTTTCATTCAGGCCGATTAAATAATTTTGCGTCTAACGTATGCTTTACAATTTGCACAATAATACAAAGACCATAATTATCAAGAAAAGGGTGTACAATTTACAAAGTTTACAGGGTTTACAAAGCACTTCGTTTTACAATGAAGATTCCAAATAGCTTCAACGGAAAGTCCAGCGTGGGGCGTACGCGCCCCACGTGGCACGGAACGTGTTAACCTGTTAACCGGGTAAGACGAGTAAACTCGTCACGCGGACTGCCGATATTTTGTACGCAATCAATTATTTTCACATTGATTTACTTTTGAGTGCATCGTTATATTTTTATAAAAAAAACCCGTTACATTAGACTTACATTTGCAATGATTAAAATCTATCCAATTAAAATGTATTACTTTGTATTAATTTTTAACTGAAAGTATAAAGGAGCTTCTGATCGAAAAATGACCCAGTTAACAGGTTAAGTTCAACAATCATGCATGTGGAAAATGTAAACACAAAATAGAATTTATATACGGAAAGTATACTAAATAAATCTCTGCTAATAGAAATCTATTAATTTGAAGTAAACTGAACTAATAATACAATATAATAAATAACAAATAATATAATAATATAATATAATAAAATATAATAAATAAAAATTACAATCT
The DNA here is from genome assembly GCA_019453375.1 of Ctenoplectra terminalis. NCBI lineage: Eukaryota > Metazoa > Arthropoda > Insecta > Hymenoptera > Apidae > Ctenoplectra > Ctenoplectra terminalis. Next base: position 21,986 of record SMSQ01002756.1, on the reverse strand, counting down.
AGACTCAATTAAAACGATTTTCAAAATTGTTCCTATAGGAACAGTTCGACCAACGAGAAAGATCGGCCAATATTAATATCTCAGAATAAAACAAATAAATAGACTTATTATTATTCTCGTACTGACAACTGTCGCAGAACCGTACATATCTATATTATAAATAATAATTTATATCGTATATTATAAATTACATTTAAACTTTTGCGGATACTGAAAAGTAAAACAAAAAAAAAACTATTTCGAAACCTCCGCAAACAAGGATTGTGTTAAATATATAAGCAATGGACGTTGTTTCATGATGGATGTTCACAAATGTGGAAACATTCGTGATTTATGTGGAAAATCGAAGAAAAAGCAACGTATCAACTAATTTTCTCTTGTCTCATACTTTATATAAGCTACATTTTTCGGTATTTGTAATGAGCGGACGCTCCAATCCGAACGTGCAGATGAGACCGTCCATTTGCAATGTTGGTATTTCTTAATTAAAAAAAGAAATAAATATTTTAATATGTCGCAAATTGTGATTTATATACATTCTAAATTACTTGCGCGCTGCTTCAATTTTCCCATAGCAACAAAAATGTAAAAAAACCAACGATGCAGTAGCTTTTTTCCAAAAAGTGGTCGATCTATCCCGGACCTACCCTATGTCCAAGTAAATGTACAAACTTTTGATACGCAAATAGTGAACGAAACAGTAACGATTTATTCGTAAAAATTGGGTATGTTAACCCGGTGCCCTATAACCACGAGTCACACTCGTGACTCCGATTCTGGATAAAATACAATAAAAGCACACAATTACCCGGTTAACAGGTTAACACATTGACTGCCAGGCATATTTAGAGCGTCCAAGGTTTTATTTTAAAGAATACATGAAATTTTACAAAATATATTTGTTAGAATAGGATTCAAATTGGGCGGGCAATACAACCAACACATTCTTATGTGTCTCCGTCCTTTGTCTCAGGTATTGCGAACCGTTCTTACTTCCGGGCGATCCTTCGAGGACTACAGCACGTGTATCGAATCCGTAACTTGTTATCTTTCATAATTGTTATAAGTAAGTTCTTGTGTGCAATCTTATAATAAACAAATTAAACTGCAATAAATTATCATAATCTTTAATAATATTAAGTTACCGATATAATATTGTAATGGCATTTACAGTAATTTTTATTGAAAAAAAAACACTAATAATTCTTAACTCAAATGGTCATTTATAATTAATTAAAAATTGCAGCGCTACGAGATATCTCGTAGTTGGCAGTCAATGGGTTAAGCACGAAATCTGAACTGAGTCAAATTGACGAGTTCCATAAATCTAGTGTTAACCCTCTATGGCGCCGTGTGACTTGAGAGTTACATGCTCGTGTATTTATATTTTAAAAAATTTGTTTCATTTAGTTATCACTGTATTATTAAATTTTGTTATTATATTAGTGTAACGATACCGCAGTCCATCTATAGCAATTATTACTTAAAAAATTTTGCGATCAAAGTAAAATACTGTAATCATTTCGTAGCTCATTTCTCTGATAAGCAAACAAAATTTATGATAAAGTTCAATTTTAGCTTCAACTGTAATTTAAATTTACAATATTGAAAATTAGGGAACACAAAATACGTGTAATATTTCGATACTTTGCGTTTGACAGAGTGTCAAAGACGTGAATAACTATTGCTAATATGTATGAAGATTGAAGAAATCGTAAGCCAAGGGGTTAATATTAATATATAAATTAACTAACTGTATTAATCCAAATTTATAAAAAACATTATTTCCAGAATTCAAAAATTCTTCGAATACTGCTGCTACACTTCCTTCATTCCAAAACAATTTATCAAATTCAAATTTCGAACAACAATTTCTTTTATCTACGTCTTTTTGTTTATCCTAGACAATATTTTATTTTAAAATATTTTTAATGTACAAAAAGATATAATATATAAATTTTTTTTGTGTGCATTTAAAAGATCTATTGTACGCGAATAAGTTTCGTATTAATTTAATTTTTATGGTTTAGGGGAAAATAGAATTATTAGGCTTTATTGGTATAAATGGGAATTAATAATTTTTATAATTTTGTGATAAGTATAAGTTATGTAAGTTTATACTCGTTTTTACTTTTTGTAGAAAATTTTAGTTCATTTTTCAAGTGCATTCCACAACGAATTCAACGATGTATACTAATGCGCAATTTTCATCGGTCATTTACAGAGTATTGTGTCATGAACATTAGTAACGAACATTAAGTTCAGCCATCGTTTCAACTTAGGATGTTATAAGAACTGACTTGACCTACTGAGCTTTGTTTACGTTTACTGGTGTTAGCTACTCGGTACTTCGCCTAATTGATTAAGATCAATGATGAGACAGGAAAGGACAAGCGGGTTATTGCTGAAATTTAAACATGTTGGTATAGGTTTTAAAAAGTTAATATCTTGTAAAAACCTTTTATCATATTGCTTTCGCTTCGTTTACCTAAATTTTTGTAAATTATTATCAATTCTTAATTTATGTAACAGTTTAATATTGGTAATTTAATTCTATATTATCCTGTTAAAATTGATAACTTGTTTTATATCAATAAACATTTTAATACTTTTTCAGCTATTTACATTAGAAATATTTAAAACTTCTTTACTAACTCAATATATATTATATTATAATTTCTTTTTATTGTATTACCGATCAAAAATGGATCAAAACTGGATCAAAAATTGAAATCATTTCCTACTTCACCCTATTTTGTAAATTATTGTTTATTATATATAATTGTAAATTAATGTACTATTTACTATGTACTATGTACTATGAAAATATTGTAACTAATAATTTTTTTTTTTTTTAGATTTAATGTTTACGGGGGCCTCAACCAACCTAAATCCAACCCTGACAGAGTAAGTGAGATTAAGAGATGAAAAGAAAGAGAGTGTTAGAATATATAGCTAGAGAAAATGCGCGTGCAACACAGTTGAGTATTCAGAGTCTGAGAGTGAGTTTGAAAGAGAATCAAGAGAATCAAGAGAATCTAAAGAATACGAGAACGAAGCATGAAACACAAAGAATTAAAGAGTATAATACTTAGTATTAACACGTTCTACCCGGTGCGGACCACCGGTGGTCCACAGGTAATTATTGAAAATCAGAAATTATAGAATAAATTACCAAAAGTAAGCGTAAGTATTTTATTTATTAAAAAATTTACAAGCACTTTCTGACGAATTCACACAATCACCGAGACTCTGCTGACACCCACTGATAACGGAAAAAATACTGAAGCAAACAAGTGCCGCTAGATGAACGAACAACTTGCCATTTCTTCAACTTGTCGTTCATATAAATACCGAAAAAAAGCGCCGAGTAGAACGTGATAAAGATACTGTTATATTTTACAACAACAGTTCAAATTGAGTATTTTACCTGTTCCAACCCAACACTCCTACGGTACATATTTATAATAACGAATCAAGTGATAATTTTCAGGTCGAAATAGACCACAAATCATCATCTGTCAACCAGACCCGATCTTCGTTACAGCAAAACCATCGAAACATTTGCGCTCATCCAATAGGAACGTTAAGAGCTTACCCCATGTATTGCGCCTGTTGATATCCGGCGAATTGTCCGTAAGTGTATCCTTGCATTCCTTGCAGGAAACCACCGGCTTGCATCTGCGTCGCTGTCGTGGGGTAAGATTGGGGCGGATACCAGTATCCGAGCTGTCCAGCACCGCCGACGCCACCGACGCCTCCGACACCCGCGACGCCTGCCGCCGCCGCGGCGGCAGCTGCTGCCGCCGCGTAGTATGGGTACGTCGCCGACGATAACGTCTGGAAGAGCACAGAGATCAATGAAATAAAAAAGAGTAAGGGCACTGCTTGGATTTTATGCTTAACGATGTCGGTAGGGTTAAGAATGGTAATACTGTTCGGTTAAAAATTCCTCTAATATTTCATACGTGTCCTTAGGTTTTCGGGCCACTGACAATCCCCTGTTCACTTTCGCACGGTCGCGGTTTTTTGAATCTCGAGCTCGGTTTTTGAATTTTGGTTGGTAAGAACTTCCTTTCGGACGGGTTTTATAATTTTTTTACGGGAATTTTGTGTACCGGTGTGAGAAATTCTTTTATCACTTGAGAGACGAATATTTACACGTATTTTTGACAAAAAAACATGGAAGATACGCTAGAAATGTATCACGGTAAATTTATAAAATTTCTATTCCTATTTCTAATGTTAAGAATAGTAGATACAATTATATAAATCACAAAATCATTTTCTCTGCACCCACAATTCTGACTCTATATCAATTCTTATACAGTGACACAGACACAAGACACAAGCACAACTTAAAAAATATAAATTTGAAACGAATGGCTTCTTAAAATTTACATTTTTGAGAACACTAAATACAAGCCTCTTTAATTATTATAATAAATATCATATAATTAGTAATTAATTACTAACATATCGTTACCCGACACAGACACAAGCACAATTTAAAAAACGTAAATTTTAAACCAGTAGCTTCTAAAAATTTACATTTTGAGAACACTAAATACAAGCCCCTTTAATTATTAGTGTAATAAATATCATATAATTAGTAATTAATTACTAACATATCGTTACCCGACACAGACACAAGCACAACTTAAAAAACGTAAATTTGAAACGAGTGGCTTCTTAAAATTTACATCTTTGAGAACACTAAATAAAAGCTTCTTTAATTATTACAATAAATATCATATAATTAGTAATTAATTACTAACATATCGTTACCCGACACAGACACAAGCACAACTTAAAAAACGTAAATTTTAAACCAGTGGCTTCTTAAAATTTACATTCTTGAGAACACTAAATACAAGCTCCTTTAATTATTATTATAATAAATATCATATAATTAGTAATTAATTACCACGATTTTTTATAAATCTAGTAAAAACAGTAACACGATATAAACCTCGTATTTAATAAAACCAAATTCGTTTCATTTTTCTGTTTTATTTGAGCCAACCCCGCTATCAATGCCAAAAATGCAAGCAAACGAGCCGAAAATAGATCTCCACTGTCCTCTGCACCTCTCGCCGGCTAATTTAGCGAGGTTAAGAAGGAGATCGAACATGAAA
>SMSQ01002735.1:25273-53609 GCA_019453375.1 Ctenoplectra terminalis | reverse complement strand
ACACCGAACAAAGGAATGACAATTGGATTACCAAAAAACGTGCAACGACCGAGCAAAAACTGTAAATTCCTCGGTCCAACTAACATTTATAAACCCACATAAACGCTTGGTCCAACAATCTAGGGTCAAATGTTAAATCAAAACCGATAACCACACGGATACGCTGCTGTTATGATGATACACTCAACAATTGATGACAATGAAGATGATTTCATTTTAGGAAAATTGACAAATCTCTTCAAATATATTTTTTTCATTTTTATTTCAACAGTTCTTTCTTATTTTATCAATAAAAGAATCTTTATATTGCACCACTAAACTTTAAACATAATTGTTGCATGTGGATCATACAGAAACTCATTTTTAATGGAATTTCCTTATGGAAAAGTTTCACACTTCATGACCTCTTTTCTCTCATNAATTAAGTGACATCAACCGACTGACACCGAACAAAGGAATGACAATTGGATTACCAAAAAACGTGCAACGACCGAGCAAAAACTGTAAATTCCTCGGTCCAACTAACATTTATAAACCCACATAAACGCTTGGTCCAACAATCTAGGGTCAAATGTTAAATCAAAACCGATAACCACACGGATACGCTGCTGTTATGATGATACACTCAACAATTGATGACAATGAAGATGATTTCATTTTAGGAAAATTGACAAATCTCTTCAAATATATTTTTTTCATTTTTATTTCAACAGTTCTTTCTTATTTTATCAATAAAAGAATCTTTATATTGCACCACTAAACTTTAAACATAATTGTTGCATGTGGATCATAGAGAAACTTATTTTTAATGGGATTCACAATCTAGTCTTGTCCTTATGGAAAAGTTTCACACTTCATGACCTCTTTTCTCTCATAACCACTGAAGCAATATTAAATAAATAGAATAGAAGGTTTCAAGAAAAACTTTTTACAAAAAAGCTCAACAATTATTTAACACTGAAACCACCAAAGCGATCACAATGATCTGCTTGTAATTTCTCATAAAAATTCTATAAATTCAACCAATCTGATGTATTTTTCATGATTTTCAGCAACAAATATAAACATTTATTTTCCTTGCATTATATATCTACCATTTTTATTTCTTGGTATAGTTTTAGTGTTAAAAATTCATGATGAAAGAATAAAATAATACCATCATCTCAATAATCATCCCACGAAGGAACTCACAGACCTTCTGTATAATATAAAATCCATTAAAAACATAGAAACGATCAAAATCAGATCGAAACTACAATTGAAGATAGTAAATATTCTCCAAGATTAACCCTTCGCACTCGGAACCTTTTTTAAGTTTCAGAGGACAGTTATGAAAACTTACGTGTTGTTTTGGAAAAACAAAAAAAAAAAGAATATAAATATTTACGATTTCTTAAACACTTAAAACTTAACTTAACACTTTGCCGACCGATCGGGGAGATCCCCCATTTTGAAGCAAGTCGGTTCCCGACCGATCGGGGAGATCTCCCATTTTGACCGTAGCAACGCGTTTCTCGTTTTCTGTCGTTGTTAACACATTGAGGACGGGCGACGAGATTTCTCGTGTTTTGTATTTCAGATCTTGAAAAGGCGAGAACAGGAAACGACGATGCATGAAAGGTTGCTTTTAAAAAATTATTCGTTCGATTCAAATTTTAAATTAAGAGCTACGTTTGGAATACAATTTATTCTCGAAAGTATACAACCAAGAATTTATTCGATCGCAACTTTATTCCCCGGTAAGTTTTACAGAAACGAGGTCCCGTCCTCAATGTGTTAACTACCTCGACCCGGAGTTTTTCGTAATTGCTGACGGACTGCCACTGTGGACCGCAACATATAATAAAATCGACTAATTTTTAAGGCTCCTCAGGCTTTCCCAAGAGCGGTGGAAACCGAACGGTTCCCCGTGGCGCGTTCGGTCGGCATTAAGTGTTAAAACTTAATTTGCAAGGAAAATTACACGCGTCGCCTTAGAGGCACCATTGGAGTGCAAAACGTTAAATAAAATTACTCGTCCCAGTCATCGGTATCCGGTTGAGAGTCGTACTCGCTGGTGGCCGAATTCCTATCGGAAGCGGCCGCGTCGCTGGGTTTAGGAGGCGGAGGGATCAAGCTGGACATCCTCTCAAGAGCGCTACCCCCTGATCCGGCGATTCCTTTCCTCCTTAGCGCCAGTTTCGCGTGCAAATCGGCCATCAGATCTCCTCCGACGGAAGCGGAGGACCAGCGGTTCCCTTTTTCCTCCGGTGTGACCGTGTGTCTCAGTTTGGCCCTTCCTACGCCGCCAGCGTTGCGGATCTCCGCCATTAAATTCGACCGGTCGTCCGGTCTGGCCGTCTTGCTGGTATCTTCGACTTCCTTCCCTTCGGGTTTCTTTCCTGAATCTTTTGTTTGAGTCGTTGGAACCGCGGTCTCGGGTACAGCCGGTGGCGGTGGAGGTGGAGGCGGCGGTGGCGGCGGTGGAACCGAGGGAGCTAACGATGAAGCGGCTGGAGAGCTGGAGATAGCGCGACGGTCGGTCACGGAGCTCGAGGAAGCCGCAGTGGGTGCGTTGGAAGGGACCAATGGCGGCGGAGGAGGTGAAGGAACGGGAGCGGTAGAGTCCTTGGAGAAATCGTTGTCGTCGAACTCGGGCAGGTTTGGAAGAGAGTGGTCGGCCTTAGCAACGGAATCCTTCTCGTCCACCGTTGACGTTGGAGTTGGAAGATCGAGGCGCACCGTTGGCGTGGTTACCGCTGAGGAGGGTGCAATTGGACTCTGAGAGTTGAGATCCAGGACAAATTTCTCATCGTCCACTATTCCAGGTAGGTCAGGAAGCGTTGGTGGCACGTTGATCTGAGGTACCTTCAAGACAAGATGTTTTATAGGAAATAAAGAGACTTTTTATATTTCTGCATTGCCAGGAAAGAGTGTCAGAGGGAACGGACAATTAAATTTTAATTCTTTACCTCTCCCAGAGTTGGCGTGTAAAGATAACTGCTGGATGAGTCTATTTCTGACGATAACCATGGCTGTATGATTGAATCCGGTGCATCTTCTATTTGTTCTCTGTCGCTTGATTTATGGGGAGCTTGTTTCGTGGATATTTTATACGGATTGTCCATGCTGTTGAACAGCATCGCACTGATTGAAGATAAGTTAAGGGGAAACGATGCTTTGTTAGTGTCCGTGTACACTTCTTTGGTAGATTTGGATCGGACGTGATAAAACTGTAGCTTCTCTTGCAAATTGTTGCTTGCTACGTATTGACCATCCTCTGTTTTACAGTTGGAGGATAAGTATGTCTCGGGAACGTTTTTTATTGGTACGGAACATTTGTAAACCTTTGGTATCTTGTTAACATTGTCACACCGAGGCGGTATAGTTAATTGGTATTCCTTGTACGTATGAGTAGCGGGATACCTTCCAGCGGAATACATTTTTACAGCTTTTAAGTTTAAGTTGGTCTGTAAATATTTTAAGCGGTCTTGCAGTTTCGCAGCTCTGTTCTTGACGTTTGACAATCTAGAAAAGGAAGCTTATTAATAATTTTCATGCTTTGATATCTGTTTCATTATTAAAAAAGATGTTTAAAAAACTTAATTTATTGCTTGGAAACTAAAAATATACCAATCTTTTGAATTTAATTCTCTGTAACTCTGTATTTTATTTACTTGCCACTATTTTATTGTATTTAATTATTGTATCATTGTACTGGTTTTAAGTTATTCTTATAAGTAAATAATTAAATACAAGAATACTTGGCAGAATACTGGGACTGTATCCCAGTCATCCATCTGCTTTACACATGTCTGAAGTGGAATTTACTTCATTGGTTTCGTATTGAATCAACGTTTTCCTGACGGTGAAATTACGTGGTTGCTAATAACCCATTCGGGTTGATGCAACTTTAAATTTAAATTAAAAAAAAAAATACTTAGTAGAAGAAATTACCTTTGCCCATTTTCGAACAATCTTTCATCAATCGATTCGAATATGTAGTTAACAGCAGAATCTAGATTATCAAGAGCTTCTGCTATTTGGACAATAGTCTCCTCGTGCCTCAAATTATCAGGAATAACACCTACATATTAAACTTGCATAAAATAACTTTCAACGTTACTTCTCCTAAAATATTTTAGTACACATCTATAAGAACAATATTTGTTTCCATCCGTTTTTTAATTTCTTCTCTTAATTCATAAAGAAAAGATAAAAATTCTACGTAAAGTAAACTTTTACAAATTGCTTCGAATAAAACATAAAATAGGAAAGTTAAACAACTGTTATCTAAAAATCTTAATCCTGCTATGGTCCCCAAATTATTCTCGCTTCGCTAAAGAAAAAGATTTCCTAATTTCGATAAAGATGTGTCCTCAAAATTCAAACTAAAAAATTTGCACATCGACGATAGATTTTTTATATATTTCTCAAAATTAGGATACTTTTTAACAAAAGTAAAACTCAGTTGGGTCAAAAATGCTCCAAGGACAGTAGCATGGTTAATAAAAATTCCAATTGTTAACATAAAATTATTAAAATCCTTTTTACAGTATCTACAATATTTATGTTTAAATTTATGTTTAACATGAATAAAAACCAAGGAAACTTATATTCTTCCTCAGATATTACTTAAAATAATTAGTAATATAAATTAAACCATTTACCAATTTCAATCCGTTCCGGCATTGTTAAAAATTCTTAAAGGCAACAAAATACAGTAAAAAAAAAAAACACCGTTTTATTTAACCGCATATGAAACACATTTTGAATAAATTATTTTTCTAGTGCAATAATGTTGCAAATTAACCTAGACTATTAACAATCATATCTGACACGATCAAAATAAATCTCGATTACAGTCCAGAAGAATTTAGATGTACATAGATCCGCTATAATCGCTAGTATCGTCCAAACCTGTGGATAATTAAAAGTACATTATTATATATATATTATAAACTTTCTTTAAACGCATAGAAAGGGTGATATTAAATTTTAAACAAATGTATTTGGGAGAAAAAATTTACACGGACCGTGAAAGTAACAATGGTGGGAATATTTCTTACTAGGGCTACTGCTTTTTGTTTTTGCAAAACATTAATCGCATGTAGAGGAATAATATAATATCGGAATATTATAATAATATAATATTGATGAAAGTTATTTCAGATTCTGGCTGGGACTCTGAGCTTTAATTTCAGCCTCAACGATTGAAAAACTGCGTCTAGAAACCGAGAAATTCGCAAAAATGTTAAAAAAGTTTAAATGCACGCGACGCAGTCCCTCCTTCTGAAAAGCTTGACGAATCGGGCGCGACTGAGTGAGACACGCGACTGGCGGTATATTTAAACCTCGGTTTTGTAACCATTTTTAGTTATAACTAAAACAATTGCTTATAACTCAGGAACCGGGTGGAATATCACGCAAAATTAATGTAAAATTATTCCTTAAGGTCTGGACTTTAGTTTAAGCCATCAGGAAACCTCGAGTTTAGACTACAAATTAAAAAATTTAATTTTTATAAATAGATAAGTTCCAACCTTAAAAAATTGTTTACAATATAATAAACCATATGGAAGATGAAGGTCTAATTTTTAGTGCAGCAACTGAAAGATTTATAAAATATCCGCAGAAAATGATTTGTTAACAAACCAGCGAAAAAATCTTACTTCGCGAACATTTAATAAGTAAATCAATAAATTTATTCCAGCGTAAAATAAAAATTATCAAATTCATTTTTCGTCTGTATGTGTCGCAACTACCGACGCTCCATCTACTTCCATTAGTTCAGTTGTGAGAGATCTCTCGATTGTGAGAGATTTGTTGACATGGGTCTTACAAAAATTACATAAAACATAATAAGTTAGTAACTTGAAATAATACATTGATTATAGATTTAAACGAAACTGATAAGATGAATATTTATGTTAATTTTGTAAGTCATATACTTGTAAATTTTAAATATAATCCAAAGTTACAAAATTCTTATATACAGTACACAGTAGAAAATAAATATAACTCTACATAGTTAGCTAATATTTAATTATACCAAGTAACATTTTGTAACATTACTTGCAGCTCGTACAAATTGTATTCCTCAGTCGAACGTGATATATTCTGCCGTAAAATATGACAAAGTACATAATGATCTACAGAATTATCTTTACCGTTGGACATATATAAAAGTAACTCTTTAGGAACAAATAAAATATTTACGTACATGAATATGAACAATACGTTGATTCGTGTTTGTACAGGAAATGCAAATAAAAGAATTATATATAAATCACTGAAACAGGCCATGTTGCTATTAGATGTAAGTTTATGTACAAAAAGTAAAACACATTACGAGACCTTAGGAATAGCTCCGACAGCCACGTATAATGAAATAAAATCGGCGTATTATGAATTAACACTAAGGTATCATCCTGACAAGAATAAAAGTGAATCGGCCAAAGTGATGTTTCAAGAAATTTCAAACGCTTACGATATACTTAGCAAGTATGACTCGCGCAAACAGTACGATAGAACTATTCTAATCAAACAGGGTAGTACGTATCACAAATCGGAACAAATGAGGAAATATCAACCAATGTCGTCTGCTAAATATAATCATACTGGTGCCAGAATTTATGATTTCGATACGTGGTTGCAGTTCCATTATATGCATTCATTTAAAAAACACAAAGAAGCGAAGGAGAGAGAACGACAGTTTCAAAAAAAAATAGAGGAAGATAAGAATAGAGGCATACACCCATTTGTCATGATCGCTTTACTGACAATAGCGGTAACATTAAGTTGTACATATTATAACATAAGAGAATCTAAGTATCCTAGTCTCAAAATTGTTAAAAGTGAGAAATGATTGTATATAGAAATGTAAGTACATAAAAATAGTACGTTTAGAAAAATAATTAAATTACTTTAAGCTCTTAATATATTATAAAAGAAAATAGCAATTAAAAATATTTTTGCGTGAAATAAAGCATCGAGTTTATTTCATAGACCTTTTCATTGGAAAGTAATGTATGTTTACGTGAATTTTTTGTGTCCGTTAAAACATTTTTAATACTTTTAATATCTTACCGCAGGATATCTATTACACAACCATCGCAATTTTTGTTCATTAAATGTACATTTAAACATTTTTAATATCTTTAACATTTCACTGCGGGATATCTACTGCGCAACGATCTCAGTTTCATCTCAACGTGTTTCATCAAAAACTATAAATCTTCTATTAACACATTGATAAGAGAAATAAAAATATGTGAATTGTTTATTAACACGTTGACCCCACTGTGATTTGCGTTTTTCTTTAATGCGACAATTTTTTCTATTTACCAAACCAATTTAACTACACATTTAGTGCTACACAATGCCCGATACGACATCAAAGTGTGTCACCGGTGATGAACATCGTCCAATGGGGCATCAAAGGGTGAGCCACCGATTGTATGTTAAAAACATAATCATTTATGCAAATAAAGAACAATAACAGTAGCAAAAGTAGCCAACAAATCAATATCTCGTTATTCATCAATGTTTAAAATACATGACTATCTTTACGTTAAATATTTCTATCTTAAAAATATGTATAGTTTACAATACCATAAGTTTTAACTTGTTTATTGTATAAAACCAAACATATATTAATGTCTCACGCTATTACACGATCCGATATACATTAATTTTGAATTAAATGCTACAAATTGTTTGTTACATCATATACATTATTAATAATATTCTATTATTAATTGAAAATACATACTTTTCATGGATCGACAAAAATTGAACAATCTTCAACTTAATTCTATTTTATCACGCATAAATTAATATGGTCTGAAATATGCTAAACCGGATGACACGGGCATTGGCATTGAAACTGGTCCGACTGGATAAGGAATTGAAGGCGCGATACCAGGAAAGTTACTAGCAACAGGATAACCTGGACCGCTAACAGCAGAATGTGATTTTCTTATTAGTTCCCTTAATTTGTCTACTTTAACTTTGCGTAAGTGCATCAGTTTTCGGCGTGACAAAAATTGCTCTAGAAATTCGTCTACTTCCATGTCTCCGGCCAAAAACTTCTCTGCTATGGTCTGTACATTCAAAAACAAGAGTATTATTTTATAAGACGGTATATTAGATCATACTATTGCCAACCAAAATAATTACATTCGAATATTACCAAAGATTTTTTTTTAAATTGTACATGATAAAAAATTAAGAATACGAAATTTGAAAATTAACTTCATATTCTGAGTCCGAGTGACTGGCAACGTATTAAAAATTGTAATAACAAATATGTTATACCTCTGACTCTTCTTCAATTTCAGCCGCTGCTGTTTGAAGCAAATCTAATGCAGTGTCAACTGACATGTCTCCAGATTTTTCTTCTACAATACATATTGAACGAATTAGAATTGAATTCTGTTTAAAATGTTCGTAACTTCTTATAGAAATTTTACAAATTTACAATCGTGTATTTTTAGGGATTCTCTACGACTTTTAGTTACCCTTATCATAGATACTTTTTCAAATACCTATAATTTTGGTTTCTTCGGTACAAATAAGTCTTTGTACCGTTAACTATTAATCGTCGCTTAAATATTATTCGAATTACATTGGTAACAATAACAGATAACTCCGATTTCACACGATACTTGAAAATTACAGAATCTAACAAATATACATACTTATTTCGTCCAATTTTTCTTTTACACTCATGCACAATCTACTTCCTTTTTCACTAAGTTCCTTTAACATTTGTTTACCCTCTTGCAACTCCGGTTGTTTCGACAAATTAAATTCTGCCAAAGACCTGTTACTTGCCAGTAACATTTCTTTCTCTGTTTCCAAATCCTTAAACTGAAAAGGAAAAAAATTAGATTACAATTTTTCTGCGTATAGACAATAATGAATTGTAAAAAGTAAAAATTACCTGTTTAACATCTTTCACGATATCTTCGAATTTTGAATCGTTATTTAATAATTCCTTAAGCTCATCGTTAGTTAGGTGTGACAACAAACCTAACGCTGCAGGTATGTCAGGTTCTTGGTTTGACTTAAACATTATTTAATACGAATCAGTTTTACTAGATTGTAATTACGTTCATGAATCCAATTTTATTTTCATCAAATTATTTATTTACGTTGTGCATTGTTATGCGCTGCAAAAGGCCGATATAAAAATATGTTCCATCGAGTTTTCCGTTTAAGGAAAAAACATTAACAATCCTTGTAACGTAAAATCGATTATCTCTAAGTACAACAATCAAGAACTAATAGAGTTGTACTCGCGCAGACTTAACAAAGATACGTGTTCAATCAGTGGTACAATCTATAACTATTTTTTTTTATTTCCAACAACCACCATAGATCAATGAAAATAACAGAAACAAGTTATGAAAGTTATTTTTGCTATGAATTTTTAACGTTATCAATTCGTAATAAATTCTGCTATTAAAAATATTAACAACTGGTATTGTATTAATTGTTTCATTTATAAATTGAGATACTTAGCTTTCCGATTTATGGGTATTTTTTGTTTTTTTGTTAACCCTGTTATGGTTCCTAAATTCCTCTGGATCTAAAAGCGTCTTTATTTCACTAGAAAAATTCATAATTTTGGTAAAAATGAGTCCTTAAAATTCAAAGATGCGTGTTTAATCAATTCTACAATTTATAAATATTTTTTTTTATTTGCAATCATCGCTATTAATTAAGAATATTAATAACTGGTGTCGATTTATGGGTATTTTTTTTTATTGTTAACCCTGTTATGGTTCTTAAATTCCTCTGGATCTAAAAGCGTCTTTATTTCACTAGAAAAATTCATAATTTTGGTAAAAATGAGTCCTTAAAATTCAAAGATGCGTGTTTAATCAATTCTACAATTTATAAATATTTTTTTTTATTTGCAATCATCGCTATTAATTAAAAATATTAATAACTGGTATCGATTTATGGGTATATTTTTTTTATGCATCCTGTTATGGTTCCTAAATTCTTCTGGATCCAAGAGCGTCTCTATTTCACTAGAAAAAATCCCTAATTTTGATAAAAATGCGTCCTTAAAATTCCAACAAGGAAATTCGCATATTAACAATAGATTTTTTTATATTTTTCTCAAAATTAGGAAACTTTTTAAGGTCAATAAAACTCGATTGGATCGCAGCACAGTTAATAATTCGTTAATAAAGCCGCAACCAAAATTTTCACCGAGGAAAAACTTGTTTGAAATTATCCAAGTAATCATTTTTTTCCAAGGTTTGTTCCCTATAATAGTAATTTTCCTAATTCCTCTAGAAATGTATAGTTACCAATTTAAAACACACCAGAATAATTATAATGTAGGAATTTTTGTATCTTCTGTTGGTAGCAATTTTCTTTCTGTACATATGCATTTAATTTTTTGGTAAATAAATTATTACCGATACACTGCAAACAATAAAGGGATAATTGCAGAATTATAATGTATTAAATTATATTTGTAACATTAAGTGAAACAATATTGTTTCAAAACAACAAATATATAAAAAAAAGAAACTTGTGACTATAGTTTTTATAAAATAGAAAGATGAACAGGTTACAATTGTGTTTTAAAACTCTTGTAAGTGCAAAAAGTGTAAATTATGAAGGCAAGTATTTCACTGGAAATTTTTATTTTATTTTATGTAATTCAAAAATATATATATACAATGTTTTATTCATGAATGTAGGCTGCAGATACATTAAACGGTGGATAGCTCCAACGTATAAAGCAATAACTAATAGGAAAAAAGCATTACCACCCCAGCCTGAACCAAAACGCAACACTTTCATCGATTGGAATAGAAGTACAGAAATATATGCATTTAATCAAAGACTTTCGGAAAAATTTGATATCGAAAAATTGAATCAAGCATTTGTACACAAATCGTATATCAATGAAGAATTAAAAAAGCAACAAATTATGGGAATAGAAGAGCCCAAACTTGACATACAACATAACGAAGAATTTATCAAAAAAGGAAAGGAAATCATTTCTGAGGTCATAAAAAAGTATTTTGCTAAAAATTTGCCAGATCTTCCTGAAAGTGGTATCATGTATGTGTAAAATATATTACAAGTAATCTATTTAAAAAAAAAGATATTTGTGCTGTAGCTTGAAAGATGTTTTACGAATGTTTCATGCCTTATAATCACTCTTGACACTCTGAAACTAATATTTTTGATATCTTTATATTTCTAGAATAATAAACTCAATAATTAGTCAATATTATATTTATATCCTAATATTAACATCTCAAAAAATATAATTTCATTATGTAAATTATAACACACGATATTTAATTTTGTCGTGTCGAATATGAATCGATTTTACTATACAGAAAACGGAGAATAAAATATGCTTGCTTGAGGTTTCATTTAAAAAAGAAATCATGTTTGAAAATTCATTAAATTAAATTAAATCATCGTCAAGCATCAAAGTATTTGATTCACAAATACTTATTAATTATCGAAACATGTGAGAATGCTTTCTAAAATCTTTTACAATTCTTTTAATACCTTATACAATTATAAACATGTTTGCGTTTCAGGGTATTCCATGACTATCTTATGTCTCAAGAAATGTTAGCCAAAGCATCCTTGCATATTGGAACGAAGGACATCATTTTAACCAGTGTTTGTACATAATTTAATTACCTCGATGAAGTTCAATTCTTCATCTAAATTTATCTACACATAAATACAGAGTTACAGATTAATAGATTTATTATTTTTCAATTAGGAACATCCCGTGGCCCAAGAAACATTGGCGCAAACATTTACAGCACTGGTGGGAGCGCTTGCAGAAAGTGTTAACATCGACCAAGCAGCTGCTTTCGTCCAAGACTTTTTAATAGCTGGATTAGCAGACAGAGACTTGACAGAAATATGGAATCCAGCTAAACCATTTGAAATGTTGAATGAAATAATCTCTGCAGAAAGGAACACGCCTATAGAAGCGAGAATGATTGGACAAGCTGGAAAGAACACTATTTTATCAGCTTATCACATTGGAATATATGTGAACAAAGAATATTTGGGATCAGGTAATAATATAAAATAACTTTCAGACCAGTGGATGGTTTTATATTCGTAAAATCATTTTCATATGTATGAGAAATCACAGTTATTGCTAAAGTATATAAAAATTGGTCGAAACAAATAGACCGGGTCAGCTCTGACCCTGCATCCGCTGTCCGAGGGTTAAAAAAAAAGAAATAATTATCTGGTAATGACTAATTAATAAATTATGCTCGTAGGTTTTGGACAAACTATTGGAGAGGCAAAAGATGTAGCTGCCCTTAACATATTGTCTGAAAAGTTCGGTCTGTTGCATTCGAGTCAACCATTACGATTCGAGGAAAAAATAAATATTTCTACATAGAAACGGTTGTAACATGCAAATTACATAGAACGTTAACAGAAATTGTAAATGTATATATGTACATGAAAATATAATTATTACTTGTCTTATAATTATGTCCTATGTATAAAAAGTTGATTTGATAATATTTAAAATATTTTAATATATTATTAGCTACTAGTTTTATCTTTTTAATAAATTAGTACTAAGAAATATATATTTCCTTTTATTCACTTATATTACTATCTATCTTAGATAATTCTATCTATCTTATTATAAAATGTGTGTGTATTTTTTAATTTCAATTTGACAAGTTCCACGAAATAACACTTTTACATTAACATAAATAAAAATGTTTATTCGAATGTGTAACGTATATTTATTCTAAAACGTAAATATTCTTAATATATTAACGATAATAGAAAAAAAATCAAGTAGGCCAACTACATAAAATTAATAAAATACAATGAGAAAAAAAATGTTTAAACTTAGCAACAAACGCTATTGAATTTCATTTTACATATTTTAATTTTAAGTAGTTTCTTTTTGAAAGAAAATTCAAAACTGAGATAGTAATATACGAGTCAATTTCGCAACAGATATATTTATGAAAAATAAAATCGAAGAGGAACATCGCGATACAAAATTCATATTTTTCAATCGTAAACGTTACATTACTCTACCTTTGATGACATCTTGCGAATGCAATAAACTACGTAGCTAGAACGTGACGAAAAACTGCATAACGGTATTAGCAGCGTCCGTATTATACGACATAAAATATTGCTCGTAGCGAAATATCTGAAATCGTCTCGGACTTACACGATTCTTATGAATCAGTGTTCGATAAACCTACAGAAATGCATAACATACTTTTTCGTGCTACGAATGAGTTAATAACATGCACGGTTAGAAACTAACTCGTACTTTAAAATACTAAAATATTTTAATTAACTATTTATTCAATTATTATATTTCTTTACGCTTAAGCTACTTAATTTCACAAATTTCTCCGTAATAAGAATACGAAAAAAACTTTCCTCTGTCGTATTTCATATTTCACATTATCCGTGCCATGTAACAATACTTTGTATTATTTTTTGTAACACGTGCAACGTTCGCATAATATTTGCAGTGCACTCAACCAGTCATTATTAAATATTTAACAATTATAGTAAATATCTGGCGAATACCGACAAATACGAATTCCGCGTTTAAAGAGATCGATCGAAATCGCGAGAGCTTCGCGACAACATTCTACGATTATTATTCTCTTATAAAAAAATATTGCACGGCGTTTAAAAAATTCGAAACGGTCCTAAACTGTATACATTTCTTTACCGGACAATTGGACACAAAGTTTCGATTAACATATATATTTTCCGTATCGGAGATTATGGCGTGCAAAAATATTACTCGGACGCAAAATGAAATTGTGAAAGGAAAGGAATTTTTTTTTTTTTTTTAAATGCCACGGCAGTTAAACGTCGCCGAAAATTTTTCTATATCGGTCGTAGGTATAATATTGATTACTTATGATTCATGCTATCCCCTTTAAGGTGGTTCATCCTTGTCCCCATCCGCACTCCACCGCTCCGAGTTTCCGCCACTTCTACCGCCTTCTCCCTCTTTCTCTTTCTATCTTCGTGTCTGTTTCTCTTTTTTGTACGCCCGTCTCGCTCGTTATTCTATCTGTTTCTTTTGCGCTTCGATCGTTTCTTTCTCCGTCCGACACGCATTCTTTCCTCCCTTATTTCTTTCCCTCTTATTCACTTACACACGTATACGTACGCGTGCGCGCACACAGATGCACGCAATCGCATGTATTATCCCACTACTTGCTCTATTCCTGCGTGTAACGACTCAATGGCGCTGCCACACCCTTTCGCCATCGAGTAATCAGTGTTATTGTTTTACAGTTCCACTTCTGTTATTATTTCTCGGTATAAGCAGCTAAATGTATCGATCGGCGATATTTTAAACACGCGGTGCATCTGTATCGACCAAATGGAAAGATAAAAAATTAAAAAAAAAAAAAAAATGATGGATCCGGAATTAAAATCGTTCGCAACGAATCGGTAATAAAGAAATGATACAGGAACCAATTCGTGCTCAGTCTACGCCCCTGGGTTGGTTGCCTGGGCCTGGTTTCACAGATACCATATTCCGTTCGTCTTTCAGGCGAATTTTTTCTCATTTCCAGCTATTTCACCGTTGCCGAAGAAATATTTATCGACTCCCAGACGCAGATCTGTAAACATCGGTATTGAACTCGTTTGTTACACCCAGGGGATGGTATTTTAATCATCGTACCGTTTGCTCGATCGAAAATTCTAAGCTACACGTTTCTTCTTAACACTAGAACTACCGACGATTAAAGTATAGTTATTTCTACCGAAGAAATCAAAGTGGAAAGTACATGAAATAATATGTAACACAATTCGGACAAAAGTTTAGCTATATTTTTAATAGAAAATCACGGAAAATTTATCCAAAGGCACCGTAGTTAATTTCTAAAGATTCTGTAAAAAATTACGAATCGGTCATTTTGACCACTTTGGTAGTTCTAGTGTTAAATACCGCATCCAATTTTGCTCGATTATCATTACTGCGGTATTACTTGCAATCGTCGCAAGTCTCAAGCTCGACGCCAGCGTGTGCCTCCGACACGACATGCAGAGCGATGCAGTGCGTTGTCTACTGGACAGAAATAAAAAATTTTGTTATTAAAGCCAGGCGACCGTCTTTCTAACGAATTAAATATTACATAGTAACGTAGAATGAGAAGAAAAAAATCTAGTATCTACACAATTGTTAGCACAATGTGTTCTGTATTTCAGATCTTGAAAAGGTGAGAATAGTGAACGATACGTGAAAAGTCGCTTTCAAATTTCAAATTAACGCATTGAAGACAAGCAACTGCTTTGAAAATCTTATTGCGGGACGAAGTTATACTCGAACCAAATTTTTACTTGCACACTTTTTCCAAAACAAATATGTATCTTCGTTCCTATTTTCTACCAAAGCGATCATTTCTAAGCGCAACGTTCCATTTACAATTGCTCGTTACTTTTACGAACTGAAAGAAACGGAGTACGAGACGCAATGTGTTAATAGCTGTGTTCAGAATACAATTTATTCCCGAAAGTATAGAACCAAGAATCTATTCGATCACAATTTTATTCCCCCGGTAAGTTTTACGGAAGCAAGGCCCAGTCGTGAATGCGTTGTCGCTTTCAAAAAGTTATTCGTTCGGTTCAAATTTGGAATTAACGCATTGAAGACCAGCAACTGTTTTGAAAATCTTATTGCGGGACGAAGTTATACTCGAACCAAATTTTTACTTGCACACTTTTTCCAAAACAAATATGTATCTTCGTTCCTATTTTCTACCAAAGCGATCATTTCTAAGCGCAACGTTCCATTTACAATTGCTCGTTACTTTTCCGAACTAAAAGAAACGGAGTACGAGACGCGATGTGTCAATAGCTGTGTCCAGAATACAATTTATTCCCGAAAGTATAGAACCAAGAATCTGTTCGACCGCAATTTTATTCTCCCCCGTAAAGTTTTACGGAAACAAGGCCCGGTCCTCGATGCGTTGACAAAAATTCTGAAATCGTATCGACTGGACGCGCACCGTGCGTCGTTAGGCGTACGAAAACTGCGCCTCCTACGTACACGTGCATAAGTGCACGAACGTATTTAGAATATGTCAAACGTTTTTCTGAAATCTCAAGAGATCGGTGGAAAACTTCGTAGCCTGTTTAAGACTCGGTAGATCTCTCATTCTCTCGTGTATTTGGCCCCCCCTCCCTCCCCTGCCCTCCTTCTTTCTATCTCCTTCAACTCGGTGAAACGGGATTCTTTCCTTCTCTGGTCTGCCGTTCTCCGTGCACTCGTGTGTTGGTGGATTGCTCGGCGTCCATGAAGCCTTCTTGCGACGTTGCCGCGCGTACGGCCAGCGATGCATCGTTGCCGGGCCCTCTTGCGCTGTTCCGTTCCTTTTCGCTCGTCCGCGCGATCGCTCCGTCTCTGTCGCGCCACGGTATGCGCGCGGCCAGGATCAACCGTGCACCCTCCTCCGCCAACGGCCGACATCCCTACCCGCGCTATTCACAATCCCTCCGCCCCTTCTCTTCGTTTCTCTTCTCTTCCCAACCCTTCTCTTCCCTTCTACCCGGCCGCAAAGGCAGCGAGTTTGCTTGCGCTCGATCCAGTGCCGTACGCACCGATCTGGGCGCTCGAGCAGCGATTTCATCGCTCGGAGAAATTTAACCCTTTGCACTCGTGAACTTTTTTAAGTTTCAAAGGACTACCGTGAGAATTTAGTGTTCTTTCGGAAAGAGAAACAGAAAATTATAAATCTACGATTTTTTATTTATTCGGTTAATTCAGTTTATTTTAAAGCAAAAGAAGTGCTTAAAACTTAATCTCTGAAGAAAATTATGCATGTCGCCGTAGCTTACTCGGCGACAGTCGAGTGCAAAGGGTTAACGTAATTGTGCAGGAATTTGGGCTTTTTATCGGGAAACTTATGCATATTCGCCGGAGATGAAATTTAATATTTTATATTTTGTTTCTTTTCTTTTTTTTGTTCGGAGCATCGCAGAGAATGTTAATTGCATTTGTTTCTCGGGCTTTTCATTGCGAAATTTATGCGTATTTCGCGCGGTCCGCGAAGAGAGAGAAATTTATCGTCACGGAGAATTTTAACTCCATTTTTTAAGTTGTATCCGTTTTGAATCGTTCCTCAACCCGTTAACACGCTTTCTAGCGCTCCATATTCTCAGCGGACTTTTCAAGATTACTCGTTCGGCTACTGAAAAACTTCCGGCACCGAGACGATCGCATTTCTTTCATTAGGTTATCCGCGAAAATTTCAAGCAAACCCGGATCGCTCGAAACGGAGAACTCGAGGTACAAATTGAAAGAGCGCGCCGATAGAGATAACAGAAAAAATAAAAGAAAAACCCAGGAAACCTGTAAACAACCCAGAACCGATGTTCGATCGTTGAAAGTGCATCAGCCGGGTTCATCCCGGCGGAATCTTGCACGACACGTAACATAATAGCGCTAAGATTATTCCCAATACATCTGTATCAGATTTCGTTCCCAAGCTATCGCCTTTAAGTCGCGATCTTTCCAGCTGTACGCGTACGTGTCCCTACCTTTTCCCGTTAACGCGCAAAACGAACGTTCCGATGGAAATCCTACGCGCGTCGCGTGTGCCATTAAGAATTCATCGTCGGACAACAATACAGCGCTCCGTGAAAATGACGGTGAAACGCGGGGAAGAAAAAATGGTGGCCGAGCGATGGCGCCCAAGGTGCCACGATAAAACGGTCCTGAGTTAGCGTAGACCTCCGTCCCCCGCGACGCTACGTCGTCGGTCGGTTCGGTTGCTCGCTCGTTCTCGTTCGTTTCCTCCCCACCAGCCGACGAGCGCGTCCCCGGTCCCTTACGACCCCACCTGCCCCCTGTCCATAAACTTTACCCTCACCCCGCCGCGTTGGGTGCCCCCCTCCCCTCTCGGGGACCACTATGCGATTCCGCCTTGCCTGCTGCCAGCCAGCCGTCCGTCCTTACGTCCGTCCGTCCACCGTTTGGATCTATGGTTGTGTCGGTGGATTTCGTGACGTTAACCTGGCGGCCCTGAAAACGTCGGACCGACCGTACGATTTCGGCCACCCTTCCTTCGTTTTGGGGCGCGAATGAATGTTAAAAGACGCGAGTGTTTTTTAATCGCCGTGGCCGCTGCAAATTGGAATATACCACGGACTAGTTTATCGGGTAAGAGAGGAAGAGAAAATGTGCGCGGTGAAACGAACCGATACGTTCCCGGTCGCGTTGCGACTCGCTCCTTAAGGGGGTTTTCGTAAACTGTTGGGATGACCGAGGTGTGGGTAAATGGAGGAAAATTAATTTTTGTGCATAGTGAGAGAAAAAAAAATATATATATATATATGTATACGTTTCTTCGGTTCATATTTTTCTTTCTCTCGTACGCGCGTACGTACGGATACACACACAGACACACACAGAGAGATACACACGTACACGATATTTCTCTCCCATCCTTTCTTCGAACAATATGCGTAAACGTGTGCAATTTATCCTTTTCATTCGTCCGTGTATGACCGAACGTATGCACGTATACTGTTAAATTACATTATAAAGTACATTCTATCTCCTCCTCTTTGCGTCTCCTCCCCCCTCTGTACCGCCCGCCCCCTCTCTCTCTCTCTCTCTCTACCATTTATTCTGTTTATTCTACGGATAGAATAAACAAGGAGAAGGGTAATGGAAAAAAAGAAGAGAAAACGAGTATTTCTGCACCTGTATCTAAACCTAAACAGTTATACAGTGATGTTGGGAAGTGTACAATAGTGAAAAAGCATGGATCCCGATGGCATCGTTGCCGGAGAGAACGATTCCGTAACACCGTGCCGCCCGTGCCCGTCGTAACGTTTGCCTGCAACGATTCCAAGTGCGTTCTAATCGGTCGTCCGTTCGTTTCGTTCGGTTCGTCGGTCTCATCGATTCGTTTTATCCGTGTCGCGGCCAGTTTTACTCGTTTCTACGCGTTCCTCAGTCGCTCGGGACGCGTTAACGCGTCCCTCTCGCCGTTCCCTGGTCCCTGTTCTCTTGTTTACGAACGTCCAAGAACCCGTGTACCCGGAGAATCGCGAGTAAAACGTGTTTACGCGGTGTGCTTCCATGGGGTGTCCCATGAAGTTACCGACCGAGTGTTACCACTATTTATCCTGTGCCGAATCGCCTGTGCGTCTGACTCCGGGACCTCTTTGTGCGGTGTGGTTCGATCTCCGAATGTTTTTCAAAGGTGTGCTGTTCCATCTGGTGATACGCCGTGACCCTGTGCTCAACCGTGTACCGTTTGTCAGAGGTATTTGCCCGTTCGTAGCCGAGAATCGAGTTTTATAATGGTGTCCGAGGCAGTGTTGAGAGCGTGCTGGAGAGTATTCAAGATCCTGAAATAGCGAATCTAATAATAGGCGATATCTTATTCCGACCACTTTTCGTGTGAACTTGAAGAGATAACAACGCAGCGTGTGATTAATTAACGAACAAAATCGTACGTATGTTATATAATTGTTACATGTTGAGAAACGAAAGAGAGAGAGAGAAAGAGAAAGAGAGAAAGAGAGGGAGAGAAAGAAAGAAAAGAAAAAATTGTCAGGATACCGTGGATAAATCGTGGACAGCCCTTTCTCGCGAACCGTGCCGCGAAACGTTTTTTACCGCCTGGGGAATAAAGCTAACTCTCCAACGCAACTGTTGAACCGCGATGGTGACGTGTCTCTCCGTTCTTTTACGTTACATCCACTTTGTTTTCCTCCCAATGTCCACGAGCGAACGATCGTGTTGCGTTTTAATTAGCCAACGAGCCCGGTGATTCACGATTTTTTCGCAGATAAGGGAACCACGATTTCTAGTTCTATCGATAATTCTGTGCACTTTTCGTTTAAAGCGGTCTCGCTCGATCAGCGAGCCATGTTTCCTCGATCTTTGCCCGTCGCATCGTGCACGCGCGAGGAAAAAAAGATATTTCTCAGTCTCGTTGGTTCTTTTTTTTTTTTTTGTTCAATGTTAGGCTCTGTTTTCAAATCGATTCAAGTCGTGGACTTTCTCTTAATTGCACGCGTACGTGTGCGATCCCATTGGTCGGTTTGGTTCTCCGTGAAGGGAGTTAGAATTTTTCTTTCGGACCCTGGGAAAAAAAATTGTTTCATCTTGATAATATCGATAAACGCGATAAACCTGTCGCATATTGAGGATAGGTTTTTTCTTTATATTTCTCGGAGTTGGGGAATTGTTTGACGAAAGGAAAATTTGATTGGGTGAGAAATGAGCTAAGAACTAGGTTTATTGGAATCGATTGGCTCGTTTGATGGGTACGTTAAAATGCAGGTTTCTTGTAATGTTTTAAGTTCGCTGTACTTAGAATCGATGGATTTTTATTGGTGGATTTATTCGGGCAGATTCGTTTTGGGTCCTGTTAAACTCGAGCAAGGAATTTGAACCGTCGAATCGAAGGGTTCCGTAAATCTAGTGTTAAAAATCGCGTCTAGGGACGTCGACTGTTTAATTTTGTGTACACGCCCACTGTTATGTAAGTGAACCGTACAAGAATCCGAGTACCTTATCAGTTATCTTCCGAGTACTTTGATCGGGAAGGACAGTTCGATGCCGCTTTATTGATATTTGAATAAATACTTGCCTTGAATTTACTAAGTACACACGGCACAATGGACGTGTTGTTTTCATCCTGTTTCAACAGGAACCCTTTTGTTAGCTCGCTTCGGTGGTTTTTTTAGATTCATTCATTTTTTCCAACCTTCTTTTCTATTTTATATTTATTTTCTAAGTTTCTTTAAAATACGACAGGTGTAAATTAGTAATTTACTAGAATTTTAGGGGAAAAAATATTGGAATCATTTGGAATCTTTTTGTTAGCTCGCTTCGATCATTTTTTCCAACCTTCTTTTCTATTTTATATTTATTTTCCAACATTCTTTAAAATACGACAGGTGTAAATTAGTAATTTACTAGAATTTTAGGGGAAAAAATATTGGAATCATTTGGAATCTTTTTGTTAGCTCGCTTCGATCATTTTTTCCAAACTTCTTTTCTATTTTACTGTTATTTTCGTGTAAATTTCTAACTTTCTTTAAAATATCACAAATGTAAATTAGTAATTTACCAGAATTTTAGGGGAAAAATATTGGAATCTTTTTGGTAGCTCGTTTCTGTCATTTTTCCAACCTTCTTTTCTATTTTACATTTATTTTCGTGTAAATTTCTAACTTTCTTTAAAATATCACAAATGTAAATTAGTAATTTACCAGAATTTTAGGGGAAAAAATATTGCAATGATTCGAAACCCAATCTTCTTTTCTCTTTCGCATTTATTTTCGTATAAGTTTCTAAATTTCCTTAAAATACCACAATTGTATTCAAAATTATAATTCACGAGAATTTCAGAGAAAAAAATACTGAAATTCTGTACGACTTTTTTATCGGACAAGGAAGTTACAAGATTCAGAAATTTTAAAGGAATCGCTTAGATAAAATTTATTATCGCGAGCAGCCTTAGTGCGATTTTTAAAAACGTGGTATCGTTCCGTGCACTTTATCCACTGAACACTGCAAACATGAAAGAATTTTTGGAAATTTTAATTTACACGGTGCGACGATTCCATTGTAACCTCAATTTCTTTTACAATATTCTTAAATGTTTCTCTTCGACTCACGCAGAACGCAATTCTTCGATCTTAATTTTCTGATTTTGGTTCCTTGGAATTTTATATTTTAATGAAACGCGGCTAAAAAATTATTTAACTTTAATTCTTTTGCAGTACGTACTTCTTTTTACATTTCATTTCGATTTCATGTAATTTCCCAGCCGTTTAAAATACGATTCCTCGATTTCGATTCCTCGCAATTTTCTACTCGCGCGAAACGTGGTTCTTCGATTTCTTCCGATTTCCGGTTCGCACAATACGCGATTCTCCAATTTCGACTTCGATTTCTTGCGATTTTCTATTCACATCGAATGCGGTTCCGCGATTTTTACTTCCATCTCTCGGGATTCTATTTTCACAAAAAATTATTTCTTTTTTTTATTCGCACATTTTGTAATCCTGACCGCAGGTAAATTTGTTCTTCGAAATTATGGTTTCTAGTTCTCAGACTAGTTTTTTTAGTTTTTTTCTTTCGTGGAATTCTTGATAGCGCAATATTTTTTTAATTATCGTTCATCGGTGAAGATTTTTTAACGATAGATCGTTTTTATTATTTTTTAAACAAATGTAAAGGGCTTCGGTATTTTCACGTGTTTTTCACGTCTTGCTTTTTTTTTTTAAATTGTGCGCCTTGATTTTTTCATAGAAATTGATAATATTTTGAAGGATGTTTAAAAAGTACTCTGTAGCATTACATAACAATTGCGTAACGTACTATCATTCTGTTATTGAATCTACAAGATATAAATACATAGCAAATTGTGTGTTTCATAATTAAATCCGTGTCCTTTGAAACGTGATTAACAATTATTTTTACGCGCATTTCATTCATTTTATTAAAAGCATCCCAAAGCGTACATTAAAAGTACAATTTTAAACTGTAAAATTATTTTTTTTTTCCAACATACACTTTCAATACAAAAATTACCAACTTATTTCTATCAATAAAATCAAAACTTATGAAAATTATATTGAGACTTTCTTTGTTAAAAATAGAATATATATTTTATAAATAAAAATATACATTATCCAAATTGTAATACATTTTTATAATTTCTCAATTTAAAAAATCTTCACACGGTTTCCTATTTTGTTTCTTTGATTACTGCTGACAATCAAAATTTATTATTTAACCCTCCAAGGGACTTAAAAATTACATACTGATGTATTTGTATTTAAAAAAATTAATTTTATCTAATTATCACTGTGGTATTAAATTTTGTTCGCGATACCACAATTATTGGTAAAAAATTTTGAGATCAAAGCAAGAAACTGCAATCAACCATAGTTTTTTTTTTTTTTTTATAGAGGGTTAAATTTATCACCAGTACGATTTTTATGTATTTCATTAATTCGCTTTATTTTAAAATAAAAAAGATATACATGCGAATTGAGGAAAATAGGAAATTTAACTTGAAACTTAAGCTGTGAAGAAAATTGCACATGTCGCCATGGCGACGCCAATGGAGTGCAAGGGGTTAATATAGACGGTGCAGACGTATAGGAAAAAACTTGATGCAAATTTTCATTTATGCGCAAAAATGCATCGTGCGTTTGTATTTCTTCTTTAATGCATGGTTACATGACTGCATTATACATTGTTCTCACAGACACAAAAAATAGATTAATTATCCATGGAAGTTAACGATCATTCCTTGTATATCATAATGCCTATATTTATTGCGTTAATAAACGCGATGATATATTTTCAAGCACATAATCCGTATTTTCGTTCCAAACGCTGTTAAAAAGTAAACGTAGAACGTACAAAATAAAATAATTCCAAGCGATTAAAGTCACCATTAGAATAATACAAATAACGAATAAGAATTATGAATATTTTTGTAATTATTTAGAACCATACTCGACCGATCTCTATGATTTTTTGATATGTTATAGAATTTTATATTTCGAACAACTTTTTACTCTGCATACAACCTCCGCCGAGCCTTAGTTTTCGAGATATTCGCGAAAGACTGTACTAATTTATGCAGGTCAAATTCAACGTAGTAGAAGGAATGGTTTTTTGCAAATATCTCGGAAACTAAGGCCGAGAGGGGGTTATATGTATAGTAAAAAGTTGTTCGAAATATAAAATTCTATAACATATCAAAAAATCATAAAAATCGGTAGAGTACGATTCTAAATAATTACCAATATATTAAATATATCTAATTTTCTACTATTCTCGATTACACGTCGATTTTGTATTTCGGGTGGGTTTGTGGCTCGGCCTGCGTCTCTTGACGAGCGACAGAGACCAGACTCCGTGTCCGTCGGCTAAGGCGAGTATTTTTTAGCCTTCCCTGTAAAAAAGTTCTCAATTAGCTTTGGAAGTATCGAGACATAGAATAATCCGCTTCGTACATAATCCTGATCTCAGTTAATCACCTTCGACCATCTCCTATAATTTAGTATCACATAATTCTATACGTACAGTTTATGGCTAGTAAAACTAGGGATTTTATAGATCACTAGCATCCCCCGTCTCGGTTTCGCCCTAGATACTAGCGCGACTGATCCATGTTTATTAGAATTATCTTCTAAGATAACATATATCCGCGGCGAATCTAGTTCTCTGGTGAAAAAGCGCGCGAGAAGTTGCAGAACAGTTGTGCACCTGAAAAAATTTAATAACGCGTTCTCAACAGTATTAATATTAGGGAACAATGTTATAAAATGATATCGATTCGGTGGTTTTTGAATTTTGCGGGAATTTAAAAATTTCTTTGTAGACTAAGTACAGAAAAATGCAGAGAGACGAGTTTAATAATTAATTTGTATCATGTAATCTTTATAGTAACTTTGTAATCGTTGGTTCGGTGGTTTTTTAATTTCGCGAGAATTTAAAAATCTCTCTGTACAATAAATATAGAAAAATGCAGAGAGACGAGTTTAATAATTATTTTGTGTCATGTAATCTTTATAGTAACTTTATAGTAACTTCGTAACCGTTGGTTCGGTGGTTTTTTAATTTCGCGAGAATTTAAAAATCTCTCTGTACAATAAACACAGAAAAATGCAGAGAGACGAGTTTAATAATTAATTTGTATCAGTAATCTTTATAGTAACTTTATAGTAACTTCGTAACCGTTGGTTCGGTGGTTTTTGAATTTCGCGAGAATTTAAAAATCTCTCTGTACAATAAATACAGAAAAATGCAGAGAGACGAGTTTAATAATTAATTTGTATCAGTAATCTTTATAGTAACTTTATAGTAACTTCGTAACCGTTGGTTCGGTGGTTTTTGAATTTCGCGAGAATTTAAAAATCTCTCTGTACAATAAATGCAGAAAAATGCAGAGAGACGAGTTTAATAATTAATTTGTGTCATGTAATCTTCATAGTAACTTTATAGTAACTTCGTAACTCGATAAAGTACAGATGAACTTTATTCCTTGGTTTTCAAGTTGAAGCGGCCGAAAAGTAGAAATTTTTAAACGACCAGAAAAATCGTTGCGCCGAGTAACATAATTAGAAGGAAAGCATCAGAACGAGTGAGAGTTCCCAGACGAAGCACGCAGTCCTTTCATTGGTATGATCTATCGCTTCGCACTCGCCCTTTTTACGCGTGACGCGCCACAAAACTACACAGACCAGTTCGGTTTCATTCGACTCCTCTCGGTTCGACTCGGCTCGACTTTGAGTCACAACGACTGCGGAGCTATCGACCGTTCTAGGTTTAGCAAGATAATAATAATTCGGATGGAATGTATTCAGCGGGAATGGAATGAATTCTTGTACGCTTTACACACTGCTATACATCGAATATTATTAGTTCCAATATTGAGCAAACTGTGAAGGGGAAAAAAAAAAATACTATTTTTTTTTGCTTCATTTTTGCCCATCTTTCGTTTGGTAGCAGATTTTACTCGTTCCACAGAGATTATGTTTACGTTCGATCGCTGTTTCGTATTTCTGTTAGCCAGGTCTATTTATTCGCTCGGTTTGGGAAGTATTGTTTTAGGGTTAGGTTTATTAAAATTGCGTAACGGTCGTTTTCTTTTCAAAAGTGATGCAAAATGAATCGAGTCAAAGGAATTATGCGTGTTTTTATAAATTGCATTTGGTGGAAAGGAACTTTTTTTCTTTTATCACTAGAAACTACCAAAATGGTCAAAATGACTCGTTGGTAATTTTTTAAAATTTTATAAATCTACTGTGGCATCTCAGAGGCAATTTTCCGCGATCCGTTTAAAATGTAGACAAAGCTTAGTTTCCCTCTCATTGCGTATTTTTTTTTTTACATATCTTTCATTATGATTTTTTCTAGTTCTAGTTCTAGTGTTAAATCTCGTTAACGCAATATTTTTGTTATCGTTCCGATACGGGAGCGCGTCGACATAATTTTTAGCTGAATTTCGATAGTTTGGTTGGCGATATTGATAAAAATTAGGTTACTACGATTTTCATTTAAATCGGTATTGAAAATATCCCCAGAAGTAACCAGATTTCGCGATGTTCCAGCGCTCGCTGAAACTCCAAGTGATTATGACTCGGAAATTTATAATTTTGTATCATATAAATCTCTTTCTTAAAAAAAAAAAATTAAGCGATACTTAAAGTAGATAAAATTACTAGCCGGTGTAATATTTTTTCAAAAGCGTATCGTCGGATGGATAAAAAAAATTAAGTGATATTTAAAGTAGATAAAATTCCTAGCCGGTGTAATATTTTTTCAAAAGCGTATCGTCGGATGGATAAAAAAAATGTTTCATTTTGTTTTCACGTTCGTAACGCAGAAATCAGTTTTGCGCTTAAGGCGCGTATGCAACGGCGATGCGTTCGAACGTTGCGATAAAACTTCTAAACGTTTTTACAGCGGGCAATATCGAGGAACCACGTGTTTCTTACTGTTATACGTAGGCTCGAATCAAATATGTAAATCTGCTTAGTTTCGAGACGTAAAAACATCTTTGGAATGGAGTGTTAGTAACATTAACGCGTGCGTAATAAAATGGTTGAAAAATATTTTTCTAAGCTTTATCTTTGCATCGTGTTAAAAAGTTTGTAATGATTTAATATTTATGAATATACAGTGGCTATAAATTGCTAATTGTATTAATTGTATTAATAAAAAAGCGCATTTTTTAATCAAATTCGACAATTTTCTTAACCCTTTGAATGCGATACATTTTTGCTGAAAACTGCGGCATGTTTATTATGCTCGTGTTTATTTATAGATTAATTGTAAACGTAGTTAAATAAAAATACAGAGAAGAAAATTTTACATCGTTAATTAAAATTAAATTTAGTAATTTATATATTTTATTGTTAGGAAATATTTATTTCGTGGTCAAAGGGTTAAATCCTATAAAATAACAAATTTGTAAAACTGTACTTAAAAAGATTAATTGTTCGTAAGAAGGTTTTTCTAATATGCTCTAATGCAATAAAAATCTAAAATAATAAAATATCTAAAATAATAAAAATCTAATATAATAAAAATCTAAAATAATAAAATATCTAATATAATAAAAATCTAAAATAATAAAAATCTAAAATAATAAAATATCTAAAATAATAAAAATCTAAAATAATAAAATATCTAAAATAATAAAACTCTAATATAATAAAAATCTAAAATAATAAAAATCTAAAATAATAAAATATCTAAAATAATAAAACTCTAATATAATAAAAATCTAAAATAATAAAACTCTAATATAATAAAACTCTAATATAATAAAAATCTAATACAATAAAAATCTAATATAATAAAACTCTAATATAATAAAATATCTAATATGATAAAAATCTAAAATAATAAAAATCTAAAATAATAAAATTTGTGTATTTCTAAAATACACAAATAAACGATCACACAATCGCCCAATTCCGCTTCTTATTATCAACAAACATAGAGAAGAATTATTCCAATGATTTAATTATAATTTTCACCCCTAAAAAAAAAAATAAAAAAATTAATCAAGATACAAGTCGTGCGTTACAAATATTGTTTCCTAATCATAGATAAAAAGTCGCGTATACAGATATCGAGCCATTACTTTATTTTGTATTTATGTTCTTGGTTATTACTTTATTCAGTTTGTTTATCCACGAGATTTTCATCGTATCTCGTTACGAAACCGTTTTGATATAACTTACGTATGCTCATCTATCCTTTTGGCCGAACGTTGTCGTTTCGTAATCTTTTTTAAGTCAAGACTTATAAATGCGCCACTAATACTTCACGAAACATAGCTATACCTTCACGTTGCAAGGTAAAAGACCTCTATTCTTACTTTGGATCTATAGAAAGGTTAAACCTGCCGAGATATTGATATTATCTAATGCAGCTCGGCAAATAAAAAGTATTAATCCAATAATAATTGTTTAATATCTTCAATTCTCTGCGCTCAGAAACATTTCGCGTACCTCGTACCATAAATATCGACCGCTTCCGCTGCGTGCACGGTGACATATTTCGATTTTAAACGCGATATCTTTCATAACGTATGCGAAAAAAAATTCTTTGCACGGTTAATACTTGTCCGGGGACACAATTGGGGCATATTTCTTTGTTACGCAGCGATTACACGTTTAATATTGCTTATTAAAGTTGTTTAATTGATAGATATTAACTCTTCGCACTCGATTGGCGCGCCTTTATGGCGTGTAATTTTTTTTACAGATTGAATTTTGTGTTTTCAAATCTTCAGTGTGTTAAATAAATAGAAATCTTCTTTTT
>SMSQ01002735.1:0-12542 GCA_019453375.1 Ctenoplectra terminalis | reverse complement strand
AAAAAAAAAAAAAAAAAATAGATTAAGCCTGATGTTATGATAGTTTCCTACGTAACAAGCGCGTTACATCTGTTAATGGTTGAATAAAGGCATAATAGTTCCATGCGTGGAGGTCAGAAAACGAGAAAGGAACTATAACAGCACCGACAAGTGTTAGGGGTTTATCAATGAACAGATCTAGGTTGAATTCATATACTGTGCAATTTTTAAAAAAATCATCCACGGTAGAAAAGTTAAAATCAATTAAAAGGCTTAACCGCGCTATTAATTGTTACTTATCGGTATTAATACCCAACTATTATTTTGCTAGTAATTTTCCAATCCGTTTCTGTTCGCTCGACAGTTCGCTTCTCTTTGAGAGTCATTACAGTACCGTTACGTTGATGATGCCTACCGTTGACGTCCTTGTGAACTTTTTCCTTCTTTTTAAGGATGACGTACGACGATCAAGCGTTAACGCCGATTTTCATTTGTTTCACGTACGTGTATACCAATTGTGCCTTATATTCTCGTATCAATTATTTACATTCTGTTAACAGTCTTTAACGTGACGCATCGTCGCAATGAATCAGCGGTGTTACTTAAGTTTCAGGGAGCAGACATTTTTTTTATGCTCAACTGGCAATTAAATTTCAAACTTGATTCGTTTGGAGAAGTTTTCTTACTTTCTGTATTGTACTGTTTCATTGATACCGGCTTCAAATTATTTTTAACAGTAATTTGTTGATAGGTGATAGAAGTACAGAGATTTGTATTGTAGGTAAAAGGAATTAAATTGTATTGTGTAATTTTATTTCAGTCTTGTGACTAAGAACTGGACTTGGTTTGGAATCTCATGCTATTCTAGTTTGATTTAGTGTGCATTGCACACTTTTCTGTTCTGTTCTTAATTTTCTCTGATTTGAGATTCTTTTAAAAGAATTGATTTTTGAAAGAGAATTGATTTTGTGTTTCAAGTTTAATTTGTTAACAAACTCATAAGAGTGAAAATAATAGGAAGAGGGATGGTAATAATTCAGTGGATTGTAAGGGAACAACAAAAATGTCTTTGATTACATGAATAATAATAAAGTGGGATATTAAATTGACTTGGTTTGGAATCTCATGCTATTCTAGTTTGATTTAGTGTGCATTGCACACTTTTCTGTTCTGTTCTTAATTTTCTCTGATTTGAGATTCTTTTAACAGAATTGATTTTTGAAAGAGAATTGATTTTGTGTTTCAAGTTTAATTTGTT
Source organism: Ctenoplectra terminalis (assembly GCA_019453375.1). Taxonomy (NCBI): domain Eukaryota; kingdom Metazoa; phylum Arthropoda; class Insecta; order Hymenoptera; family Apidae; genus Ctenoplectra; species Ctenoplectra terminalis. Next base: position 11,305 of record SMSQ01002735.1, on the reverse strand, counting down.
AACAAACTCATAAGAGTGAAAATAATAGGAAGAGGGATGGTAATAATTCAGTGGATTGTAAGGGAACAACAAAAATGTCTTTGATTACATGAATAATAATAAAGTGGGATATTAAATTAAATATTTCAATTTTATATTATAAAATATTATATCAGTTATAATAGTATTGTATTACAACTCAGCAATAAAGTATCTATATTTTATTGGAAACTTTATTTTATCCTTGAAAGTATTTGTTTAATGGAAACAATTGCATTAGGATAATGAATATATTAAAATAAGTGTGCCCAAAAAGTTATTTTGTATATTTCTAACGTTGAAAGGTAAATTTCTATGTGAGCATAGTAATAATATTACCCGGAATGATGATTTATAAATTATAAATATTGATGATTGATAAATCTCATGAAAATGATGATAATTAGATATTAAATATTATTCTCATTATTAAAAATTAAAACAGATGAAGTAATCAACTATTAAAGCTTGATTAAAGGAATGTGTGAATATTGTAGCATTAAAAATATCTATAATAGACTATCATTGATATTAAACAGCTAAGATATTGAAATATTTGATTCTCTGAATGAAATCAAGCTTACTAGAAAAAATAGTAAAACTTGCGTTGAATCATTTTGTCAATTATTTGATTGGGATAAACAAAACAAAATATAGAAGATCCGTTATGTTGTTTTCAATTGTAATATGTTGGCATTATCTGCAGATAACTTGTGTAGCAATGATACCAGTAGCATAATATTTACGTCTGTTGAAAACATTTAATATTAATAGCATGATGATTGAGAAGAAATGGTAAATGATATAAGTGCCAAAAAAAACTGATTGTTTTGTGAAAATGAATGTGAGTTCCAAATAGAATACTCTGTAAAAAGTTCCAAGTACTAGGATAACTTATTTTAGATAGGAATATTGGAACATAAAGCTGAAATGTTAGGTTGTTACTAAATGTCTGATTTTAAAGGTTTTTAAAGGTTTCTATGTCTCTGAATGATTTTAGGGCTTGTGAAAGAGTATCATTTTAATTCTTAGGAAAAAATGCATGGAATTTAATGGTAGTTACTTTGATTAATAGTTTGATATTAGAAAAGATATATCTGTTTAAAGTTTGCTTTAAAAATTGGATGTTTCATGCGTAACAACCTAATAATAAGTGCAAAGTACGCATGAATAGTATACTTAGCTGATCCAGTATATTTTTCTCACTATTTCTGTTTGAATTAAAATTAAAATTGCATACTGTTCAAGTAGTTTGTAGATTTTTAATAACACAGTAACAAAACTGAACTACTCACTAAATCATAACTGATTCAGTTAAGAAAAATGGAATGTATTATTGTCACATTAAAATACAAGTAGAAACAAATAATATTGTCTTAAATTTTAACATTCCACTTTTGAAAATTACTTTTTATAAAAGCAGAGAACTTCTGTTTTGTCATTCTTCAATAATTGTCTAAATATTTCCAATAACGCATCATTAGCTCATACCATTTGACTATATTTAAATTTCACAAACAATTTTTAAATACCTACAATATGTATCATAATATTGAAACAAATAATTAAAGATAGTATCAAAGGAAACACATTAAAATACTGAACATAAAAAAAGGTTGTAAGTTTCAAATCTTGCAATATGATAAGTCTTAAAATAAATGTTCTGCAGGATCATATAAATTGGAAAAATAAGTTCTGATATATTTTGTTGAAAAATACCATTTTGGTGACTGCAAACTTATTTTCTTCATATTTATGTATTTCTGTTGCACATCTACCAGTCCTCAAATATTCTCTGCGCGTAATTCATCATTAAAGATTCTACCACAATGCATCAGCCATAAAATTTTAGTAAAACCGGTGACTCGAGCGTTGTAGGTTCCCATCGTAAATTCGATAATGGCATTGTGTCTTGCCCGATGTGCACTGCCATACTTTCTAATGTATAGCGTTCTCATGACCTTCCCTCTTATCTGCTTCCAGTGTATTATAACGGTGCATTACGAAATATAAAAAGAAAATATTTCAAGTAATTTGAAATGAATTCAATTCTATGAATCATAAATATTATCTTTTATTGTCTAATTGAAATATATCTTTTTCATTCTTTATTTAATACCACTGCTATCCAATTGAAATAATATTAACAACATTATACAAAATTAATTATTAACACTATAAAATTACCAAAATGGTCAAAATAACTTATTTACAATTTTTTATATAAATTTTATAAATACAATTCTTTGCCATTTTCTGCAAAGATTTATTTTATTCTGAATTTTTTTTTAGTAGAAATGGTTCCAGTGTTAATAATTAAATTACTGTACTATTCTTTAATATTCCTGATTTCAATAATTATATAAATTTAGCGATTTAAATATCGTTGGCATAAATAGTAGCCAAAACCTTGATACCACGCTGAAATTCTATCAATGCGGTTGGGCGTTACTCGCATAAATTTTTATCCGCACAGATTATTGTTCCAATAAGATTTTTGTTATCAGTTTATTATTCATGCGATTCGTATGCACGCATGCTTTATTTGTAAACCGATTATTTAGAAAACAGAGACGGGTAAAATTTTGCTAATTTGTTAACAGCCACAAATTATGGTCGTTTAAATTATTTTAAATAGAAAACAGTCTGTTCTCTGCTTGATATCAGAACTACATTTTTTAAATATTTAATGATACAAAATTAACGCTATGACTTTTTTAACACTAGAACTACCAAAGTGGTCAAAATGACCCATTCGTAATTTTTTACAGTAATTTTATAAATTTACTATGGCATCTCAGAGGCAAATTTCCGTGGTTTTCTGTTAAAAATGTAGACAAAGCTTTGTTTCCCTCCGTTTGGGTATTTTTTTATATACCTTTCATTATGATTTTTTCGGTAGAAATAAGCATGCTTTATTCGTCGGTAGTTCTAGTGTTAATCTTTTATTGTCCATGTAAAGAACAATGATAGATATTTAAGTAATTATTTATTTAAACTATTTCTCAATGAATTTCTTTTTTTTTTTATTTGAATTTTAGCTTCAAATTTAGTTGATTTAATTTCGTTCGTCGATCCTGTCCCGATGATTTATTTCAATTTTTTGAACATTCATTTTAATTCAATTATTTTTGTCGTTGACCAGTTAACGTTGCTTTATTTTGATCAATTATTTATTGACGTCTCCGTGAAAAATGTGTTTTCAGCTATTAATCCATCATCCGATTAAAATCTTTGCGTATCTTGTGGCATGACAAAAGTTTAATATAATTATTTATGGGATTATTCGACAATTTTTATTTTCACTTAAATCCTAAAACAGCACAAGCCTTGTGCCAAGCAACGATACACAGCCAAAACGTTCCAACAATTTAAACCCTCTATGGCTTTGCGTGACTTGAAAGTTACATATTTATGTGTTTATATTTAAAAAAATCTATTTCAATCAATTATCACTGTGCTATTCAATTTTATCATGATACATCTATACCAATTATTATTTAAAAAATTTTCCGATCAAAGTATAATACAAATGTAAACAAAACTCTCTGATAGACAAAAATTCGGACTGTAGAGGGTTAACCCGATATATCGTGGTTCGGTGCACTCGCCAAAAATACCAACGACGATATATCGTTGCGCCTCCGTTAGGGCCTTATTATGCTCGTCGCAAGAGATCTATGTTTGAGTATAACTTGATAAAATGTTAAAATGGTTCGTATTCGATGCAACACAGGTGAAAAAATGTTTATTGTATCAACTTTTTGTTGTATCCTATGTTTTTACGTGCCAAGATAAGGTAGAATAGAACAGAGACATCCGTCGACGCGAGATAGTTTCTTCGGACCGCAATCGCAATCTTTACGCTGTTTTCGATAGTTATCAGAAAACTCAAGTGTCATCCGTGCATCGACACCGCGAGCCTAAAATCTCTTTCAGTCTTTCCTGATCCGTCGAACGTGCGGTCAGTGTTCATAAGCCGTCGACGTCTTCGTAGAAACACGATTACGTTTTGAAAGAAAGAAATTACTTTGTACGATTTTCATCCTGTCTTATATTTATGTTATTCTTATGATTTTTAATAAATATCGAAACTCCATTGGTATCCATCTATTCTCCGTCCATTTCGCGATACGCTGCTTTTTGAATTTCGTAAATACTACGCCTACTTTGCTTTTTACGACCATTTTCCCAAACCTCTGCGAATCGTCGATTCGCTCCGGTATTCTTCGCCTAGGTACGCTCTTTTCGCTCGGTGCTAAAAGGGTTAAACAATTAACAAAAAAAAAAAAGAAAAAGAAAAAAGAAAAAAGGAAAAATAAAAGCAACGTTTCTAATGAATTTTTATGGGACTTGTTTCAGTACACAATGCGCTAGGGGTGATGGAGACAGTGAGCAAGCAAGTCCAGGTAGTGAGCGGACTGGGGGTGGGGGGTCCGGTGGGCCCTGTGGGTCCAGTGGGGGCAGATTTGCATCACCATCATCATCCTCACCCCCACTCCCATCCTCCACACCCACACGCCCACCCCCACGGTCATCCTCACGGGGCCCATGGCCACTCACTGGTCGGCGTAACGTCGACCCCTGGCAGGGGTCAGACACAACCACCGGTCTCGCATAACCAGCATTTACCTGCGAGATCGACTCCGGTACAGCTGCACAGGTAAGTTGTATTTCTTGTCTGTGTTCACCTATACGAGCCGCAGGATCATGTGTGTTGATCCGTGCGCACGCATACACGTGTATCGGTATCGCGGTCATGTTTGCACACCAGCGCGAGCGCGCTCTGTGTACGATATAATTAAAGCTGCGCGCGTTCGTTTAATCCTGCGCGGAAAACGAGTTAACTCGTCGTTTGAGGAAACGCTTCCACAATGCTCGAGCGGGGGAGAGTATACTGGGTGGGAGAATTGGACAATTACGTTTCCGCTACGGAGAATGATTTATGTCTTGTTAGTGTATGTTTTAGTTGAATTTTTTTTTTTTTTTTATTTCGGGCTATGATTTTTTTTTTTTTGATAGGGATATGATTTTTTTTTAGGTAGCGCTAGGATTTTTTCTTTTTGATAGGGCTATGATTTTTTTTTTAATAGGGCTATGATTTTTTTTTTTGATAGGGCTATGATTATTTTTTAGATAGGGCTATGTAAACTCTAGGGTTATTGATAGGGAATTTTGAGGGTGGTTATGAGTAATGATATTGAGATGAATTTTTGGTTATTTATCTAGAGGAAAATTGAGGATATTTGGTGATAAAGGATCTACAGAAATTGTTACTAGAGTGGGACAAGGTTTTCTCTCAGAAGGATGGTAATTTGATAAAATAATTTCAAAAGCTTGAAATTAGAATTTGCCTTAATTATCATATTATTGTAATCTGTAAGATATCTGCATTGATACATTCCTATAAAATTTAATTTTAATATATAAAAGAATATGGCTGGTAAAATGAATGTAGAGTCCAATTCAACATGAAATTGCAAAGAATTAAGTGCAGTTTAACAGGAATAATTAAAATTATAGATTAGTTGTAGTTAGGACAAGCTTAAAGACTTTTCTTTTTAGGTAAAATTTAATTTTAATATAAAAGAATATGATTGGTAAAATGAATGTAGAGTCCAATTCGACATGAAATTGCAAAGAATCTTTTTTTTTTTATTTAGGGCTATGATAACCTTAGGGTTATTGATAGGGAATTTTGAGGATGGTTATGAGTAATGATATTGAGATGAATTTTTGGTTATTTATCTAGAGGAAAATTGAGGATATTTGGTGATAAAGGATCTACAGAAATTGTTACTAGAGTGGGACAAGGTTTTCTCTCAGAAGGATGGTAATTTGGTAAAATAGTTTCAAAAGGTCACTGAATTTGACTTAATGATCATATTATTGTAATCTGTAAGATATCTGCATTGATACATTCCTATAAAATTAAATTTTAATATGAAAGAATATGGTTGGTAAAATGAATGTAGAGTCAAAGTATTGTATTGAAATTATAGTTGTAATGCAATCCCATGGAAGTAAGCTTTATTTTACGAAATATGCGTACACTTAATTCCAAGTTTCGCGAAGTTTGATGAGCTCCTCTGCAAACAGTTATCAACGATGATTGTACACAATGTGTACTATTATCGTGAATGGATGTACTTATACTTAGTGATAATTATTAGTTAACTTGGTTCGATCGTTGACCGTAATTTATTGGAGAACAAAAAATGTATTGGATAAAGAAAATCGATGTTAATTCCGTTGTACCCATTTTATTCTATTCTAATATAATATTTTCTTTTAAATTATTAATAATTAGAAGGTATCTCGTGTTTCTGATATTTCATAAAATTATAAATAAAATCAATATTAATTCTGTCGTAGAGATTTAATTTTATTCTAATTCTTTTCTAATATTAATATATATTTTGTATAATTATAAATAATTAGAAGGTATCTCGTGTTTCTAATTGAGAGTTAAAAACTGAAAAAAAAAAAAATAAATAGACATTTCATAAAATTATAAAGAAAGTTAGCAAAGATTTAACTTTATTCTAATTCTTTTCTAATATTAATACAATATTCTTTTTTTATTCACATTACTCATAATAAATTTAATCCTCTATAATTATAATTTTATAAAAAAGAAACTGATTGTAATTTCTCTGATTTAAAAATTTCTAAACCAACAATTACGGTATCACAACTAAATTTAACAGTACAGTGACAACTGAACAAAACAAATACATCAATACATTAATTCTAAAGTCCCAAGGCGCCCACAGAATTAAATAAACAATTTTAAAACAACGCAAACGAACGGAACAAATAAACCCAGCAAACATTTACAATACAATTTCCTTTTCGAACCAACGCTCCGTGAAACAAAAGAAACTTAAAAAAAAAAGTCACAAATCGAAACGTTTAAAATACTGAAACTTGAAATACGCGGCGAACACAAGATTGAAGTTGGATGCGTAATACATATTCCCCGCACTGCGCATGCGTTCCTCCAATTTTACCACTACTGCTACCTGTCGATTCTAACCTCAAACGTCAACGTGCAACGTTGATTTTTAACCTCGCCAGGTTTACATTTAGGATTTATAGTTTACCCGTGTACATATATACATACGTGAACGTTCGTGTAGCATATTTTAATGGAATTGTCGAGGGTGAAACGGTGAATTTCGTTAACGCGATGTACCAGATGTGTGAATGGAGAATGTATGCGGAGAGGAAAGATTTCTTTGAAACTCGAGATTGTCCATTTTCACGATGAAGTAAGTCCACACAGTTATTTATGTTCCGTTCCTCGTTTTCCTCGCCAACAAGCGTCGTAATTATTCATCGCGTTCGCTCGTCTCCGTTTCCTGTACACGTTCCCACCGATGGTGTACCAATCGTTCGAAATCGGCGCAAAAATAATCATTAGCTTAAATTTTTTGCCAGAGAACGACAACAATCAGGATTCATCGAATCCTGACTTCGACGCGAAATTCTTAAGTTTTCGCCCGATCCGATTTCCACCAATGGTATCGGTTCGAGTCCGCGTAAATATTTTTCTTTTTTTTTCTTTCTTTTCGTAAGTTTCGGGCAGAAATTTGTAACGAGCTACGGTTATTTATCGGATGACTCGTGATTTCACTGTGACGTGAAATTTTCTTTTTAGACTTTTTGTTATCACGGTTGAAAAAAAGCGGGAGGAAAAAAAACTAACCTCAAATCGAGTTTCTGAAATTTGAAACGTAGCGACCGCTGGTGTACGCGTGTAATGAGAAATAAGGTGTAAAACGCGGGAAAGCGAGAGTTAGGTTAGGTGCGAGGAGCGCAGAAATGAACCGAGCCACGAGATGGAACGCAATGTTGTATACGTGTATACGGTATGGGTTATGAATCTGCTCGCTGGATAGAGAAAACTTGTCGCGGGAGTGGGGATGGGGGAAAATTAAAAAATTATCCCTATTTATTTTGGAAACGATGATCGGTGTATTGTCATAGGTTAATTTTGTGTGTACATAATTGCAATTGGAAAGAAATTTTGTTACGGGTAAACACGGTTGCGTGTGGTTGTAAATTGGAAGGTTTTTTTTTTTTTTTTTTCGTACGTTCAACTATCGATTCGTACTTGAATTGGTGAAAAATGAGAATAAGTGTAGGAACTTGTTGAACGGGGAAAGAGAAAGCTACCAGTGGGTCGCGCGGCGGGGAATAAAAGATGGCGGTGATGACGGAAATGCATAAGTTTTTTTCCCCTATGAATAAGTCCAAAAAAAAAAAAATAGGGATATAGTGTTTAATAATATAGGAACTTTGTAGCGTTTATGAAAATTTAAATTTTGTAGAAACGAGTTCGGTACTAACCATCTGTATAATTAAAGTTCTATCGGTGATAAAATAATTTTGTGTATTGAAGAAATTATGTTAATTTAAAATTTGCACATTTCTGGAATTATTGTACGATTTTTTTACCGTCTGATGATTGAGAAATACTCAGAGATTTATGTTTAAATTATTGATACTATGAATAAGTCCAAAAAGAAAAAATAGGGATATAGTGTTTAATAATATAGGAACTTTGTAGCGTTTATGAAAATTTGAATTTTGTAGAAACGAGTTCGGTATTAACCATCTGTATAATTAAAGTTCTATCGGTGATAAAATAATTTTGTGTATTGAAGAATTTATGTTAATTTAAAATTTGTAGATTTCTGGAATTATTGTACGATTTTCTTACCGTCTGCTGATTGAGAAATACTCAGAGATTTATGTTTAAATTATTAATACAGATCTTTGAGGATACGAGGTTCTCACAGAAATTTTATAAATTTACTGTGATTCATTTCTGGGCGGGGAATAAAAGATGGCGGTGATGACGGAAATGCATAAGTTTTTTTCCCCTATGAATAAGTCCAAAAAAAAAAAAATAGGGATATAGTGTTTAATAATATAGGAACTTTGTAGCGTTTATGAAAATTTGAATTTGTAGAAACGAGTTTGGTATTAACCATCTGTATTAATTACAGAAACTGGTAATTAAAGTTCTATCGGTGATAAAATAATTTTGTGTATTAGAGAATTTATGTTAATTTAAAATTTGTAGATTTCTGGAATTATTGTACGATTTTTTTACCGTTCTGCTGATTGAGAAATACTCAGAGATTTATGTTTAAATTATTAATACAGATCTTTGAGGATACGAGGTTCTCACAGAAATTTTATAAATTTACTGTGATTCATTTATTGAAGATTTTCTGTGTTTCTTTTTGTTAAAAATATAAGGAATTTTCTTATCATAGGGATTTTTTTGAATACCTATCTTTCCGATTTCTTTGGTACGAACAAGTCTAATTCTAGTGTTAAAGATGTTGACGGAGGCGAGAAAGAAAAGTAGAATTGATGGAAGGGAGCTCAAGGCTACGTTGATTTCTATTTCCTGCAGTTCTCTTTTAGAGCTGCAAAAAAAAAAGAATACATTTCTTAATATGATATTAAATAATTAAATAAAATAAATTTGTATCCCACACCAAATAATTATCGATCTTGTGTTGTATCGGTACAGTATTTAAAAATAGATGTTTGTTTGAAAACTGATACGTGGTGTTCATAAATTAAACAAAACAGCTGAATAATTCATGTTTCGATAATTTTTTACTCGCTCTAAATTAGAATCGATGCACGAAACATTTTTTTGTTTGAAAAATAAATTACTATTTCCGTTCGTTTGAATAAATTATTTATAACAGTGTTACTAACTTTTGTACTTCTCGCATTTACACGTTTACTTAACGACGAAACCTAGCATTTGTTTAACGCAAAAATATAATATGTCATTGATAAACGAGGATATAATTCTTGGTTTATTTCGAAGCGATTTATGTAACACCATATGATGTATACTTCCTTTCTATATTATTTTTGTATCTCGTTCTCCGTTGTCCGCCATATTTACATCCTAACCTTTCAAATTACGTTTCCCATTTGTTATCATTAGACCGCGGATTTTTATGCTAATTCGTACTTTTACTCGTGACGGAATTAAAACCGGAAATTCATTCTAAATTCACTAGCCAAAAACCGTTGCAATAAATATTTCCACTCTTTCCAATATTCTGGTAATTAAAAGTACAAAAATGCAAATAAAAGAGTAAAAATACCAAACCTTTTTTCAAATAAATATTCTTCACGTTAAAAGCAAAGAAAAAAGAAGAATAACAATTCAAAGCCTTTCAAATAAATATGAACCAATATTTTCTTAATTAAAAACACAAGAAAAAGATAGAAGTTAGGTTAGGGCAATGGTCGGCAAAGTGCGGCTTTTTGGCTCCTTAATATTATTAATAATTTTAATATTAATATTAAATTTAATAATTATTTATAATAATTTAATTTAATTTAATATTATTAATTTATAATAATTAATAATATTAATAAAAAGTTATGACTATACCGAATGCTTTAACACTTAAATTTAAGATGTTTCAAAAAATGGAGGGCTCATATATTAATAAAATTGTACTTTTTAAAAAGGATTTTTCTTAATTTTTATTTTCATCCATTTAATAATGATAATAATTTTGTACCGGTGGCTTTGGAAAAAAATATATTTGAAATACCTTTATAGGCACCCCAGGTTTCATTTTTAATAAAAGTTTACTAAACTTTGAATTTTAAATCTAATTAATAATAATTTTGAATTTTAAGTTCAATTCTAAGTCTAATTTTAAGTCCAATTCAAAATAATTTTCAATTCTAAGTCTAATTTTAAGTCCAATTTGGCTCCGAATTTTTTTTTTAAATTGTTGCAATGTTCATATTTGGCTCTTTGGCTAATAATTTTTTGCCGACCACTGGTTTAGGGCAACTGTTTTATACATCTTTGCTTGTAACTCCACAAAAATGTATATGATTATTTGCTTCAATTATTTATATTATTCGTAGCAGGAATGCAGAAAATATTAAAATTTAAGATCGATTTGAGGATTTTTAAATTTTGTTTTATCGGTTAGTGTGTCGCGTGTTCCCAAAAGTGGTAAGTTTGTTTCTTACTTAACACACCTTTTAAATTCGTCATCGTCGAACGCGCACAGATCCATACGTACTTACACCAACATGTGCAAGTTGTGTTATCGTTCTTTTCGTGACCTACGTACGTACATAACGTTCTATCGCATGCGCATCATTCATAAAAGGGAAAAAGAGTAGATGATACATGGGGAGGGAGATTTTAGAAGTGGGAGGAGGGGGTCAGTGACCGTTACATCATCGGGAATTCATAGTCTAGGGAAATTCAGAA
>SMSQ01002731.1:1821-16715 GCA_019453375.1 Ctenoplectra terminalis | reverse complement strand
CAAAAAATTCATCAAATTTCCACGAACAATTACGAATTGGTCAATTTGACTCTGGTAGCTCCACTGTTAACGTGCCTTGAAAAATGATAAGAATAATTGCTCTACAAAATGTCTGGAACAATGACTCGTAAAAGAAGAACGGGGACACAAAAATAATTATTCCCTTTATTGCAACGAAACAAATATAATTACTTCCAACGCAGAGATTCGTCTGAATTGAAAAATTTTTCGCCATCGAGTCACGACTGGGCGCAGTTTCCCGACATCGAACGAAACAATAGGTTCTCATTAACCGAACCTCATTATATACAGCGCCTGGTTATCTTTAATTACACGCTGCTCGTTTCTTCTTCGAGCGAACGAAACGGAAGGACTCGGTCGATTTTTCCTCCCCGGACCGGGGTGCGATCCGAAAAACTGTTCACGGTCGATCGGTCCGCATAATCGAGGCGCGCCGAGAGTCGAACGCGAAACCAGAAATTAGCGTTGAAAATTGAAACGCAGGAAATCGGTCAATCGGTTCCATCGATCGTCGCGCCGCATGCTCTCCGCTTCTCTAATGAACTCGAATTATTCATTCCCGATCAAGTGAATAAGCCGATACGAGTGTACGCTCGATATTCACCCTTCGAAGAGTCGTTGTGCCATAGGGTTACTCGATGTCATTTAATTGTCGCTGAAATGTCCGAGCTTTTTGTTTTTCCTCGCCGTTCGAGTGATTCGATGACAGGATTTTCGATGGTGTTTCAGAGCAGTGGCTTTTTTTTTTCTCTCTCTCGATGAAACGGAGTTTTAAATTCAGTTAATTGCGCTTCGAGGGTTGTTTAATGGCTGTTTGGCTAATTTAGGAGGAATTGATTGTGGTTAATCGAGATTGGTTTAGTATCCAGTAGAGGACCGTCGTTTCTTTTTTGGATTGATTTTTTTGAAAAGATTAGATGGTAACGTGAAAATAAATTTATATACTATTTATTTTGATCTTTCGTTGTTACGTTAATTGTATTAGATCGGATTTGGTAAGGGTATATTAACACTAAACCTACCAAAGCGGTCAAATGACCGTTCCGTAATTTCCTGTTCAAATTTTATAAATTATTAACGGTGCACTTTTGAATATTTTTTTGTGATTTTCCGTTAAATATATGATTAAAGATTTGTTTCTCTAGCATTATGTATTTTTCCAAATATCTATTATTGTAATTTCTTTGATACAAGCAGGTTTAGTTTAATCGTCGGTAGGTTTAGTGTTAACGAGTATCGGTGGAGTTTAATCTTCTTGCTGTGTTTGTAAAAACGTGGAGTTAGAATACAGACAGGTTACACGGTAATGAAAATATTTTTAATTCTTTAGCACGTGTTTCAAGTGTTCCTTGCGCACGTGTATCTTTAATACAATTTTATTACCACGGTATCTGATAATTTCAGGGTGTCTCTAAAAAATTTGTGCACGGTTTGAATTATTATAACCTCAGTTTTTATTCACGTATAATTAATATTTAAATTGCGAAAGAATCTACATAAAATGTATGCTTCCAGTAGTGTTTTAAAATAAATTTTCTTTTTTCAGAAGTTAGTCTTGGTTCACTCGCTATTTCCAATTAATTACACTCTGAAAAGTAAGAAAAATCAGAAAGTTATGACTCGTTAAACAGTGTATATATTTTTTTGGGACTCGCTGTATTTTCCTTATTTTGACGTACTTTTTTACTTCGATTCGATCACTTTCTGTCATCGTTTTATTAAAAAAAAAAAAAAACCAAAGAAAAGAAATTAAACAATTGTTATATCATGAATAAAATAATTAAAAAAAATTGTTATACCATGAATAAAATAATTAAAAAGTTGTTATACCATGAATAAAATAATTAAAAAAATTGTTATACCATGAATAAAATAATTAAAAAAATTATTATACCATGAATAAAATAATTAGAAAATTATTATACAATGAATAAAATAATTAAACATATATATCGAATGAATATCAAAAGCAAAATCTTGACGAAAACAAATTTCTCGTATATTTACGAACGAGGCAGCCGCGATAACCTGATAACGAATTCGAGAAGTATTCCGACGAGAAAAGGAAATTGGTGTCGCGTGATTCAGAGGCAAACAGGAACAGCAAGGTGTGCGGAAAAAGTTGGATACACTCATTTGGATGCAACGACGGAAGACGTTGTTTTAGCTCGGTCGACGAAGCAAGACAATACTTTTTTCCGTTCGCAAACGTATATACGATACAAATTTCTTAAATTACGCGGACGAACGACGAGCCGAGCGAAACGGGATCCCTGAGTAAATTTAAATAACGACAGGTGGCTGAGCAATTAGCGGCAGGCTGCGCCCAGGAAAACGCCCTTCCGATGCGAAGAACCGGAACACGCTACGTTTGCCTTCGATTCGCCGTGGTATTATTCGTTGGTTCGATCCATCTGAACACGATCCTCGCATCGAACGGGCGTCGTTCGATTAAAAATGTCTTCGAATGAAACCGAGTTACAATTAGCAAAGAATAATTATCAGATTGTACATTTTTAAAAATTTATCAAACATTTATGAAAATGCACAGAATGCATGAAATGCACATAATAAGCAAAACTGTACAAATAAACTCAAAATATAATGTTCGTTACAATACGTGTCCAATAAAACAATCTAACTTCTGTATTTTACATTATATACGCTAAAATATGAATTTTTATAGAAATCAACGGTCTAATAGTTATTAAAAAAAAAAAAAAAAATTAAGGAAGTTCAATAATGCATATTTTTTCTGAGAAAATTAGAGATTAATCACGCAGAATGTGCGATTCTGCTTTTGTTAGATTAGGTTCGGATTAATTGCACAATAAATTACGTTCGAAACGAAGAGTATCAGTTTGCAAATAATTCGGTTGAATACGTGTGTTTGACACACAACGAAACTGCTGCGTCTTTTTCGAGGTTCACAGTTCAGTTCGTTACCCGTTGGACGGAAGTTATCGGCGTAACTTCTGACTGTGGACGACAAAGTCGAGTTAGTATGACTGCCACGGTCGGTAGTCAGCGACGTGGACTGTAGATGAATGTATGCTAATGTCATAGCACTGTCCTGATGAACTCGAACCGTGGAAAACGCTGTAGACCTCGCAGCAATGCATATTTCTCGCTGAGGGCTGAAGTTGCTGCATATTTGACTGTGATAAAAGTACAGAGGACGATGAAACTACGTTTTCAAATAATTCGAATGTTTCTGAATAGTTGATCGAACGATAGCTGACGAAGACTACGAAAGTAGATTTTTTTCATCGTTATTATTGAACGAATACCTGTTGGTTACTGCTTTTAAATTGATAGGAAGAAGAAGAACCGTTCGAAGAATCCTGGATTCTTACATTGTTGATATTGGATTATTACTAACGATAGTCTGTACAATGAAAGAAACTTTCCTGTTTGACAATAATTAACACTGGATTTATGGTACCCTTCAATTTGACGCAGTTCAGATTTCGTGCTTAAGTTTAACAATCATGCGTGCGGAAATTGTAAACTCAAAATGAAATTTATGTAAAAATGTTGAAGATAAATCTCTGCAACTAGAAATCTATTCATTTCGAGTAAACTGAGCCAATGATATTACAATAAATTTATGTTTCAATGCACTCGTCAAAATGATACAATCGATGCTCGTAGTACGTGAAATGTAGAATGTATTATTAATGAGTTGTAGGATATACCTATAAAATCTAGAAGTCCCGACTAAAATATAAAATAGCATAGTAATAAGACCAACACTGGAACTATCGAAATATTCAAAACGACTAATTACCAATTTTTCACGGAAACTTTTTCAATTTGCTACGATGTCTTCCACCATTTTTTAGTCATTTTCTATAAAACAAACCCGATTAGGATCTTTATATACCCATCACTAAAATTTCTTTGGTATACTTTAATCAACAGTAATTGTGGTACTAAATTAATTCGAGAAACTAAATAAGAAACTATAAAACGAATTAAAATAATTCCACAAAACTACTCACGCAAAACTCTAAACAAATAAAGAAATAATTTCTCAAAAGCAAACAATTCATGAAACTAGATAAGAAACTATAAAACGAATTAAAATAATTTCACAAAATCACTTATGCAAAACTGTAAATAAACAAGGAAGCAATTTCTCCGAAAAAAACAATTCATGAATGTAGATAAGAAACTATAAAACGAATTAAAATAATTCCACAAAATTACTCGTGCAAAACTCTAAATAAACAAAGAAACAATTTCTCCGAAGTAAACAATTCAAGAAACTATAAAACGAATTAAAATAATTTCACAAAATCACTTATGCAAAACTGTAAATAAACAAGGAAGCAATTTCTCCGAAAAAAACAATTCATGAATGTAGATAAGAAACTATAAAACGAATTAAAATAATTCCACAAAATTACTCGTGCAAAACTCTAAATAAACAAAGAAACAATTTCTCAAAAGCAAACAATTCAAGAAACTAAATAAGAAACTATAAAACGAATTAAAATAATTTCACAAAATCACTTATGCAAAACTGTAAATAAACAAGGAAGCAATTTCTCCGAAAAAAACAATTCATGAAACTAGATAAGAAACTATAAAACGAATTAAAATAATTCCAAAAAATTACTCGTGCAAAACTCTAAATAAACAAAGAAACAATTTCTCAAAAGCAAACAATTCAAGAAACTATAAAACGAATTAAAATAATTCCACAAAATTACTCACGCAAAACTCTAAATAAACAAGGAAGCAATTTCTCCGAAGCAAACAATTCATGAAACTAGATAAGAAACTATAAAACGAATTAAAATAATTCCACAAAATTACTCGTGCAAAACTCTAAATAAACAAAGAAACAATTTCTCCGAAGCAAACAATTCAAGAAACTATAAAACGAATTAAAATAATTCCATAAAATTACTCACGTAAAACTCTAAACAAACAAGGAAACAATTTCTCCGAAGCAAACGTTATTCCTGCAAGAAGAAGCAACTTCATATTTGACCGGAACACTTAATTAGCCCCAGTTGCGACACCTCTGTGTCGTCACTCATCGATCCATTTTATTGTCCCTTGCTCCCCGAACGACATCAGAGTTTCCCCGGAAGTGTACCGTGGTACAGCCGGTGTACAATAGAGAACGGTGTTTACCGAACACAGACAGCTATATCAGAGCTGATTAAGAGGCGTTCTCGTGGGCAATCGGGGAGAAGGGGTTGAACGTCTCGTGGCGACGTCTCCAGAAGACGCGGGTCACATTGGGAACGGTGATAAATTAAGGCAGCATCCTTGCCCTCTCACACGCGACTGCTCCTTCGCTTTCGAACGGGACACACCCTCCTCCTAGGTGCTGCGGCTGTCTCGCCACTCTGCCTCAAGCAATTCCCTTCTGGATATGGCGCCATGTGTTACGGGGGATGATATACGAGAAATCGAGCGGCAAGTGAAATATCTATGGTCCAACCAAATACCGGAGTTCCGGACCAAACTAGCGAAATCTTGATTCCACGGGCTATCGTTCGATGCGAGCATCCGGTTACTCGCAGTTTATTACCGCTTCGTTTGCTTCGGTTTATTGTACGATCAAAGCGAACGTTTTCCATATTGCGAGGACCGTTCGAAAGGAACCGGAATTTCGAAGGCTTTCCGGGGTGGAGCCGCGCGACACGGTCTTCTATTGTGCTGGGGATCGTGTGTGGAAATGAAACGGTTGATAAGAACAGTGTGGAAGTTGGTTAATGAAATTCCGAAGTGACATACGTGCAGTCACGTGTATTGTATTTTTGTTTCATATTTTATAGAATATTTTATAGAATTATTTTACCAGGGTTGTTTTATGTATTTTTCATGAATTTTTAATGTTGGGGTGAAGTCGGTAGCTTTAGGAGTTTGGGTAAAATTGGGTGTTGATTGAACTTAGAGACGTGTTCAAAAGATGATACTGTTTGTTAAGTTTATTGTTAATCAATGTTAAGTTTATTATTAAGTAAGAAAGTAAATATATGTAAGGTACAGTGTCATAAAATTGGACTCGTAAAGATGAAATTGTATTATAGAATATTAGAGCTAGGTTTATGAGAGGTGCAGAATACTTGTCCTGAAGTACAGGTGATATAGCGAGCAATAATTTTTATTTATTTTAAATATCACGCCTGCGTATAGTAGGAAATTTTGTACGCGATTTTGAGAACAACTGTGAAGAAGTGAAAAATTAGGGAATTTTGTAACAAAGAAAGAAATATATGATTGAATCGAAAACGACCGGTTGTAGCAGGGTTAATAAGAATTTTATGATTAATTAAAATTTCTCAAAATATTCGTAGCAGATAAATTCTAAGAAATAGCGAGTTACTTTAATACGGAGCATTTTTAGGTTAATATTAATCGTAGCTTAGTTTGGCTAATTTTCGCGAACCCACGAAGACATACGAAACAACAGTGGAAATCAGAGCGACAAATATGAATATGTCACGGTGAACAAAGTTTGGATTCTTGAGCACAGCTGCGACTGACGACTTATTTGTACTTTCTAGACGATCACTGTTTCTGCCGCTTTCGCACCGTGGTTTTACGAAACGATAGGGAGTTGGTTGTAGCTGATTTCGAAAGTAGATCGATAAATAAGCTTTGTTACGCAGGCTGGAAAATCAAAGTTATTTAATTTTAAAATTTAATGATATTTGATAATGTGGAAAATTAAATAAAATCATTTTTATTCGGAAGAATTATTCTCTGAAAAATAGAATGGAAAAACAGAGCTATTTTCGGTAGAAGATCATTTTATAATATATAAACAAGCACAGATTTTAATCGCGAAACTTATAGTTCAAAAATTGTTAGTCTATCTCTTGATATTCGAGATTTACGAAAAAGTTTTAATTGAAATTAACTCCTCCACTGCTGTGGCTTTCCGATTGCAATGCTAAAGTGTATTTTAGAACATTTATAGAACTATCTCAATTTCGTGTCAATTAATTAAAGGTATACATAGTTTCCGTATTCGCGATTTATCCACAATTGCTTCGAATATGCAATAATAATGCTCAGCGCTCTATCATTCACAAATTTATTACCACGTTATTAATTTTAAAGCAAATTTTGAAACAATTTTAAAACAAGAAAGTTTCATGAGAAAATATTCTTTTCCAAATTTACGTGCAAATATTTAACTTTTCTGTAGCATCGAAATGAAATATCTATCGAGACCATAAAAGTATAAAAATCATTATTTCTTTAACGCTAAAGATACCAAAGAGATCAAAATGAGCGGCTTGTTATTTCTCATAGAAGTTATATAAATTTACAGCGATTCAGTTTGGGCAATTTTTCGTGATTTTCTGTCAAAAATATAGATAAAGATTTGTTCTCCTTGCGTTGTGTATTTTTTTAGGATACTTATCAATTTTATTTCCTTGGGATAGAATTAGGTCTACTTTATTATTTTATATTTTAGAATTGTATATTTTGTGTTAAAATCACACAAAGTTTCATAAGAAAATTTCTTTGACGAAGTAAACAATTCAAATCGTCGCATACAAATTAAAAATTGTATATTTTGTGTTAAAATCACACAAAGTTTCATAAGAAAATTTCTTTGACGAAGTAAACAATTCAAATCGTCGCATACAAATTAAAAATTGTATATTTTGTGTTAAAATCACACAAAGTTTCATAAAAAAATTTCTTTGACCAAGTAAACAATTCAAATCGTCACTTATAAATTAAAAATTGTATATTTTGTGTTAAAATTACACTAATTTTCAATTGAAAATTTCCTGTGAAATCTCTCTGGGAGGAGAACGAGATGTATCTGTTGTCCAGATACTTTGCCTTTCAGACATGTTTGAAGTTGTCCGTGGAATATGTAACGATGTGTTGGAAATGTTGGAATACAGCTTCAGGGGATTCGATATAACGATGGGATAAGGCATTATATGGGATGTTAGCATGAAGAAGATTGTGTCGTATCCCAGTGGTACCAATAAGAGCTTCAGTAACGAAAGCTAGTTTGCCAGAAGCATGAAACAAGAGGAACAAGGGTTGCGAGAATGAGAGGGATGAAAATAGGGGTTCATGATTGCGAAATAAGTTTCCGCGATGTTCGAAATTTTTCTCATTAATTTTATTAGCATGGAAACTGCATCGAATAAAACTTCTGTATCGTTAACCATAAAATATGCGACTAACCAATTTCAACTGAGAATTTTTATGCATTTATTGAAAAATTTGAATATGTATATATTGATTCGAATGAACAAAAATATATAAATACATTGACAATATAGTCACTACGATATTTAATCGATAAGTTGCTTATTTAGCTCATATTTTTTTAACCGTATTCATAAAAATATTAATTTGCACAAAAATCCGCAGTTTGCTCACGAATAACGGAACCCATTTCAAATATTAATTCATCGATCTTCTATCGTATTAATATTTCTTTGCATGATATACCTCTATTATTTGTTTTAGTTTATAATATATTTATCTATTATTAATCCGGCTAGCTCGGTTTATCCAACTCTGTTGATTCACTTTTTTTTTTTGCCAATTATAATACCAAATTAACACCAGAACTACCGAAGCAGTGTAAATGACTGATGATTTCTCATAGAAATTTTATTGGATTTTTGAGGATTCTCTATGATTTATTATAAAAAAATAAGCACAAATAATTGTTACCTTTGTTATATGTATTTTTTCAAATATCTATCGCTTTGATTTTTTCGCTACAAATAAATCTACTTTAATCGCTGGTAGTTCTAGCGTTAAACTCGGCGAACAACGTCGTTAGACAATTAGGTCGCATGGTAAAATTAAATTAATTTCGCTAAATTTTATCACGAGTGACAGATTAAAAAGAAAAAAAAAATAATGTTTCATTTACGCGATAAATATAATTGTTCGAGTTTTAAAAACTCATCCGCCAGGTTTATGCATTTTTCGCTTCCAAGCGTGTCGAGGATGCAAGGAAGAACTATCAAGTTCCACAAATAAACGTGTTAATCCCAGGTGCTTACATTTAATCTAGGGATTGAATGTTACTACTTTCGTAAACTGTTCCAGTGTGTAATCCTTATGCAAGGAAGTAGTCATCGTTTTCCTTTTTGTTTTTGCAAGATTTTGTTGTCGAGTCCCAGGTAAATTTAGGTTGGGCCGTACCCTCGGGGGAAGAACGTTTGCATTTACATTTCGGAAGTTCGCGGTTTCCATTCACCGAATCGTTGCGGTATTTGCATCAAAATGTTTTTACATTTTATAAATGAAAATTATGGAAGAAAAATAGTCGCTTGAAAAACGTAAATAGGTAGGTCGCTTAGGGGGTTAAATTGATTAACCCTTTCACTATTGTGTTTTGAATACTAGAAATGGTTTTGGTATACAGACCGATACATTTTTGGCTAATATTACAAAAATGTACATATTAAAATTTATATACGTTTTATTATGAACTATAGTATAGCACATTTGTAGGAAGATAAATAATTCTGTACTGTGGAAAATATTTATGTATGATTTTAGTAAAAAATTGTTCAATTTCTGAGGATGTTAGTCTTAAAAGATTGGTTAATTATTAGATCAGTGAGAAATAAATAGCTGATTGAAACATGTCGAGATTCACCAGCTACATAAATTAAAAAAGTTTGTTTTAAATTGATATTTGAAATCGAAGAATCTGAAAAAATTCGGTGGTGTATGTTTCATAGAACAATGTAAATTTATATTCTTTTAGATATGATTTAAAAAGTGGAAGCTAGATATAAAATTATTTGATTCTAAATATCAGTAAGTAATTAATGTTTAGTAGTAAATGATAGTTATTTAATATTACTAAATATTATAACGAGTGTTATATTTTTGCTTATTATATCCATTCTGAATATCTCTGTGCTTTAAAATTATATTAAAATTATATTATAGCATCCCTAATATTTTCCACAATTTATTTTAAAATAGATGTATAAAGAAAATCGAGTTTGAATTCTAAATCACGTTTCGGTCAGCTGCAACCCTAACAGGAAAGCTAGGGGATGAAAAGTTGCGGAAGAATGTTTCCTTCTGAAGAATTAACAATTAACCAATCGCGAGTTCAATTTAATTTAGCGCTGTTTTTAAAATCGATCGTTCGTTTACCGCAAGCTTTCTTCAAGTGTGAAGATTTTCTTGGAACCGATCGCTTCTCAAGTATTTTTTAATTAAGCTCACGTGTTTCGCGTTGGTATTCTGCAAAAATTATCGGTATCTAGAATAGAAGAGAAAATGGTCCTGCCGATATTTCCGATATCATGTCTGTATGGCCATCGACAGCCGACATTCCACGGTCCACTTTTGCCTCGCTCTTGTATTTTCGCTTTGACACGCAACGCTATTAAAAGCTCATCGATAACGAGAGATATCAAGGAGTCTTGGAGCAATTGTTATCTTGTCCACGATCGAGTTGTTTCTTCAGCCATCTTGAACCGGTCGCTTCTCCTGAAAACTCTTAACCCTCGAGATAGTTTCACACTCGTACTTATACTTGTTATTTAAAAAAAAACCATAAGATCCAAGGAAAATAAATCTTTATTCGTATTTATAGCAAAAAATCACAAAAAATCACAAAGAATCACAACGAACCACAAAAAATTCTTAGATATACATCGTTGTGAATTTATAGAATTTATGTACTAAATTGACAAACAAAATTGAAAAATAAAGAATCACAAAAAATTCTTAGATATACATTATTATGAATTTATACAATTTATGTACTAAATTGACAAACAAAATTAAAAAATACTAAATTGAAAAGCAAAAAATCACAAAAAATTCTTAGATATACATCAT
The DNA here is from genome assembly GCA_019453375.1 of Ctenoplectra terminalis. Taxonomy (NCBI): domain Eukaryota; kingdom Metazoa; phylum Arthropoda; class Insecta; order Hymenoptera; family Apidae; genus Ctenoplectra; species Ctenoplectra terminalis. The sequence continues at coordinate 5,867 of SMSQ01002731.1, read as the reverse complement.
TGTGAATTTATACAATTTATGTACTAAATTGCAAACCAGTCATTTCGACTACTTACCATAAAAAGAAAAAAAGTTATTTATCTTACCGCGGTTTCGTTAAAACCTGGACCCTAACGGCACGTTCTCAGGAAAATCCGTTTCGTCGATTCGCGTAGTTCGAAGGCAAAACGTAGTAAATTGTCGGTGACAAGCGAACGATCCGGATTAACGTTCTATTGGCAACGTTTCAATGGTCTTTGCTGGTCCGTGTACAGGCGTCCAGGTTCCAGGTAGTGTTTCTCATTCGCTCGTAAAATTCAGAGTACGGGGTCCAGAACAAGCTCGACTACTACGTGTCCCGTGCTTCGTTTCGCGGGTCACATGTGTCGCGAAACGGTGATTTCCCAAGCGCCATCGTGATACACGCTCGCCTACGTCGACGATTATCCAATTATGACCTTTCCAACTGCTCCTTTTTTTCTTTTTCCTCGGGTATTTTTTTTTTTTTTTTTTTCTTCTCGTCCCTACATCGTTGCATCGTTCTTCGAAATTACATTAAATTGAAAACACCGACTAGCAGACCGGTTATGCGTGGAATTTTTGATTTCGGTTCGGATGGATTTTTTTCGAAGGCAGCCAATTTTACAACGCATTGAATAACAAAAAGTGAACGATGCATGCATTTTTCATAACGTCCTGCTCGTCAAACATGGTTGACGCGAGAAGTGTCACGACCAGTGGAATAATATTGTACCGAATAATCAGTTTCATCGTCGAGCGAAGCAACAAATGTAAAAAAAGCTGTCGTTTTTTTTTAGTGTATTCATGGACAGGTTTTGTGTAACGAACGATTTAACACTGCAACTACCGATGATCGGAGCATATTTATTTGTTTATATCAAAAAATACATAATGCAAAAGAGAGAGAGAGAGAGAGAGAAGTCTGTATTTTTAACAGAAAATAGAGGAAAATTCTGCAAAAGCCACTGGAATCGATTTATGAAACCCATTAAAGAATTAGAAATTGATAACCTTGGTTAATTAACACTAGAACTATAAATACAAAGAAACAGAAAATAAAACTTATTTAAAAAAAAACATAATGGAAAGGAGAGCAATCTTCGTACACATTTCTAACAGAGAATCACGAACAAATTCCTAAAAACCTGTCACGATAAATTTACAAAATTTCAATAAGAAACCTGTCGCTCTGAACGCTCTGATAGTCCCCGTTAAAGTCCCGGTTAAAGTTTTATTAAGAAAAAAAGAAGTTACAGAAAATATCCCATCACGGATGCTTAGATACACCCTCGAACTTAATACTCCCATCGTCAAACACAAAGCACGAACCGTAAAATCCATCGAATCGCATAAAATCGATACAACATTCAAGTCTCGTTAAACCGATAATCAATCCCGATTTATTTTCAATTCGAAAGCATTATAATTAATCGAAGCCGCGGCCAGTAATCGGTGTATCCAACGCGAGGCAAGTGTTTCGAGTAAAATTTATAATTAATAGCCGACCGTGTCATCGAAAGCGCTGCGGGGCGTAGGGCTCGCAATTCGACCAGTGGCAGCTGGCTGGCAGCGAAAAGTTTCCAATTTAGTCAAATTTTACGCCGTACTGTCTATCTATTTACTTTTCCATGCGCCAGCTGGTGCGCCAGGTATAACGGGTTTACGTACCGTTTCCTCCTCTCGCTGCCGTAATACCGGCGAGTGTACCAAATTAGAACGGGACGATCGTCCACGCTGAAACGTTCGAAACTAACCCCTCATTTCCGTAAGCGGATTTTCTGTTGCTCGTGTGTTCCATGGTTTCTGTGTGCGAGCCACTGTTGATACACAACGACAACCCGTATTCGTAGGACACGCGTGTGCACGTGAAAGGACGTGGAACGATAGACTGCGCCGGAGATATTCGTTAGCGAAGCAGGGGCTGTAAAGAGCGGTATTAAACGGCGGGGTATCAGGTGATCCTAACGGGCCGAGCGATTTATTTGCCGATCGAACCGCCAGGTGAATTAGTGCATCGTAAACTGGCGAAGTACGTTAACCGCGTTTAATTATTATTCGGGGCGTGATTCCGCGGTAAAGAGGGGGCGTGTAATAAGCGAGGGGGTTGGTTTTGGTTGGGTTCGTGTTGGAGGTGGTGTGTACGAATTGTCAGAAAAATTTCAGTAACCTGAATTATTATTTTCTTTTTATTATTTTTTTTCTATTACCTTTTTTTTATTATTTTTTTTTACATATATTTCGCGTTGGCTGTTTTTGAACCGGCGATACAAAAGAGGCGACTCTGTATGGGAAAAAATGGTTCATTTGTAGGTTCAATTTAGAGAAGAATCGAGTTTGACCGATGATTTTGAATTGGTGTACTGGCTCGTGCATCGCATGAGAGCGTTTCGAATTTAAAAAATTGCTCTTCTGTGAAAAATGGGAGACTTATCGATGGACTGCGGTTAGTTTTTTTTTTTTTTTTCGTGCATTCGTAGGAAATTCAAAGGCGCAAAGTTGGACGGAATGAAAGTGACGAGGAAAAAGGTATACAGAATGCTTGAATTAAAGTGCTTTTTGTAATACCTGATAGGTGAAACAGTTTTATATCGAAATTTTGTTTTTTTTTCTATTTTATACGCTCAAGGATATGAATTTATATAAAAATCCGCAATTTATCAGATACGCGCGCGTTTAATTGCCTTTGCTTGATAAAGTCTGCTATTCGATGGATAGCGCAGACCTCCTGTTCAATATTTTGATACGAATGTTCCACCAGAAATATTGCCAGGGTGAATGTTTCGTTGTTTAAAAAGAATTAGAAAATATTTACGAAAGGGGCTGTCGACTTATCGATTTTAATTTTTGGTTCGAATGTTCTTGATTTCGCGTCCCGTTAAAATTATTTAAGCCGTCTGATGTTTCTGCTTTATGGTTTCCCGTTTTGTAACAATTTACGGTTTCGTTATTTTAATGCGTGACACACATCCGAATAAATTGGACCTGCGCGTAGTATCAAAAGGCATTCGAAAACTGGGCATGAATTTCTGTTTCTGTGTAATTAGCGCAAACAGGTGTACGCTATGAGGTAATTTATGTGCTAAACATCGGCTTACCTGCGTGTTAGTTCGTTACCTGTACAGTTTTAAATGAACTGAGGAATCAGTTGATTGGCCAATTTAGTAAATCCATAAAATCAATTGAACAACCATATCGGTACACCTAACAAAACCCATTCATCGCAGAGCTTTGCACTTTGCTTTACTATGAATCATGTTTTCAGCTGTTTCGTACCTTTGATGATGTATCAAAGGCATGCGAGAACAAATACATAATGCAAATAAATCGGATAATTGTCCACGTGTTTAACACCAGAACTACCGACCATTGAAACGTACTTATCCTCGCTAATGATATTGCAGTAATGAGCGTACGAAAAAATACACGATGCAAATAAGACAAATTTTCATGCAGACTTTTCAAGTGAAACTCGCGGAAAAATTCATAAAAATTAATCACGGTTAGTTTATAAAAATTCTATTAGAGATCACGAATTGGTCATTTTTCTTCCATTGATAGTTTTAGCGTTAACAGAATGTCTCTTTTAAAAAGCGCGGTAGTGAATTTATAAGATTTCTATTTAAAATATTAAGAATTGCTTGAATTAAGAAGTGTGACTGTTTCGGATAGTTCTAATGTTGAAATTACTGAAAAATTATTCTAAATACAATCCTGTTATGGGTATGGTATAATCATAGAAAATTTTCTATTTTTCAGCTGTTTTTAATAATACACTGAATACTATAAATTCACATATATTTATTTCAGTAAATACATCTCAGCTCAGATGTCAATTAAATTTACAATACACCAATTCATTCAACCCTCCTATTCTGTCCACGAAAACTTACTCCAATTGTAAAATAATAATTGTACACATTTTTCAAGAAACGTAATAAAAAATTAATTCACATGTTATAGAACATATATAAAAAAAAAAAATACTCTGAAGAAATCGTGGTCTAACAAAGTTCAGAACCAAAAGAATTATACAAATAAAGAAACAC